>JAKSZP010003259.1:0-49129 GCA_022478985.1 Massospora cicadina
TGATGTCACTTTGTGACTCAGTCCAGTTACTGTGAACATTTTTGACCTGGGCATATTATTCTGATTGGTTAGTTTGGTGAATATCTGAAATATCCTCCCAAATTTGTCCAGGGTTAATGGTGGACTCTGCATGTGCCGCCGCTTCAGCTGCTGCTCACTTGTGGGCTTTTTGTGCCACTTTATGTTGTTTACTTGTAACTGGGTCCACAATGGAGTATAGTCCATCTTCACCCCAGTGGAATGGGTGGTGACCATGAATTATTTTGGCGAAGTTTTCATTATCTTCATCCATAGCTTCCTCACAAAAATTATTTTTTATTAAGCCCTCTTTTACAGGGCATGCATGTTCCTTGTGGCCCAGTGAGCCACAGTGGTTGCAAATGGGTGGTGCACATTCCGGTGTAACTCAAAATGCAGCTGACTGGCCCCCATCTTCAAAGTGAAATTCTGCTGTGCGGGGAATTCTGGATAAGTTCTCTTCCACTTCTAGGAAGGGGTTGATTACAGCAATAGCTTTTACCATGCACAGGTCAGGCATTAAGCAAAATTGCTGTAATTCAGGTTGTTGGATTTCTCCATAGGCCATGAGACCTTTGCAAAGCTCCTCCTTAATTATCTTATGAGGAAGGTTGGTGGGGAGCGAGTCAAAAGAGATGAACAAAGTTTTTGCTTTGTTCCATCTGGTGCGCACGGTGCACACAATTTTTTTGCCCTCAGGGAGGGTGATTTCCATGCAGATTTTTGCTGTGGCATCAGCTTCATTGGCTGTTTTGAAACCAATATTGATCCAGCCATGGCCCATGTTGTTGGTGGCTATGTACACCATGTGAGGGAAAAGTGAGGGCTTTGCCTCACATGTTTTCTCCCACAGAGTTGGTGACTCATCCCCAAGGAAGATCTGATCCCGTGCTCCACCTTTGATAAGGGTTGGTTAAATTGAATGTACATGTATTGCGCGTACTTTACAGTAAATACCATAAACCCAGATGGTGTCTGGGTTTGCAATTTCTTTATGGATTGGGTTCCTGGTCCCCCTCCAGGGCGTTTCTTGCCCTTAGTTGCACCGTTAAGTGCACCGCTCACCATGATGCTCACCCATGTTGTATTATTTTTGTTATTAAAGTCACTCATATTTCCTGTGTGTGATTATCTAAATTTGCTGTTTGAATCAAATTGTAGTAACTAAAGTTGGTGTTATGATAAAGAAAAGCTATCAATGGAATCTAAATATAAACAAATTAGTTTAAATTGTGATTATCCCCAAAAAAACAATTATTAATTTATTATAAAAACAAAAGAGATATATAATATTAATTTAAAAACACAATTAATTAGAACAATAAACCTTAATCAGTTTCATAATAACTCATAATCCCGATACTTATCAAGCCTCCATAATATGGACAAAAATAACCAATATTTTTTAAGCTCAGTACCAGAAGACTGGTTTTTCTATAGGAAGTCAAGATTAAAAGACTGGTACTGTAACAGGCTAACTTCTAGTTATGCATTGTGGTCTATCTAAAGCATCTGGCTCTCCAGAGTCAGTACACCACAATAATCTAGCATTCACAGGGCTTTAAATATATGAAATTCATGCTACAAAAACAAATCAATATTGGTTGCTTGGGGATACAATCTAGAGTCAAAAATGTGCACAGGTGTCAACTTGAATGATCACACATATTTCAAGATGTCAGTGGTGCACAAAACATGCTAATAAAGCTTTATTATCCTGATGCCACAGATAATAACCCACATTAAGGCCCAAAGGCCAAGTCTGTGAAGCTGAAACCACAAAAAACATGTACTAGCTGAAAGTTTTATCCCTCTCCATATCCTCGCTCACCCCCTTCCTTGAGTGCGTTATCTCATGTTGCACATTATTAATTAAAAATTAAACAAAACAAAGTTACATGATAAAATATGAGTATTGAAGATAAGCGAGAAAGGGTGACCATCTAGTTAAGATAAAAGAAAATATGCGAAAAAATCTGTTTATGTATCCTAAAAGGTAGTAGAGAATAAAAATTAACTTCATAATTATGTACGATGAGTGGGGGTCGATATAAGCTTGGATATGATTTTTATATGAAGCGAGTTAATTGTTTCCACCAAGGTTGGTTGACTTTCCTCTGTTTTTGGAATCACTGATGAGATGGGTTCCGAATACTCCGAGGTCCATATCGAGATCTAGAAGTCCACGGCAACGATTCAACATACTCATGTCAACTGTGAGCCCTAGAATTCTTTTTAATAAATTAAGTCCCGCTTTAAGGTTGATTCCTCCGCCCTGGCACTGCTTTCCGTTTCCATTATTTCCTCCATTGGTGCCATTATTACCGCCATTGTTTCCTCCATTGTTACCACCTCCGCTTCCATTGCCGCCATAATTCCCATTGCCACCGTTCAAAGGATTTTCATTGCCGCCATTTAAAGGATTTCCATTGTTCCAATTGCCGCCGTTTGAAGAATATCCAATGTTGTTATTGTGACAGTTTCCTCCATATGGACAGGGGCTTGAGTTTCCATTAAATTCGGGTGCTTTATAACCTGGTGTGGGAGTGGAAACAACTAAAGTTGAAGCCAAAGAAGTCAACAAAAGGATGCTACTGAATTGAACCATGTTTATGCTTATTTTGCTTGATTGTCCTTTGTTTTATACTCCAGTGACAGTCTCTCTCAGAAGGATATGAGCTCGGCAAATCTCTTTTTGAAGTTACAAAATCGTTGAACTAAATTTCCTTCTTTAGAATTTTAATTAAATCAAATGTGGCCAAATCTATTGTTTTTGGTTGAAAGGTTTAATAGACTGGTCGTACCAATTACTTGTAGAGTAAATTGCTTATGAAATATCTAGTTAAATTGAATCCCATGTGAACAGCGTACTATTTTTGGTGTTTTAAATATATTGATCGCGATCATCGCCAAGTGTGTATTAAAAAAGTGTGGTGGTGTGAATTGGGAAACCTGTCTTAACCTCGTGATAGTTTCGTATCGGGAAATTCAATTCAGTTAGAATTTCACAGACTCCGTTTTTAGTAAATTTATTAAATCGGTATAAAATTAATTAATAAAGCTTTAATCGAACCAATGGTATTAACGGTCGCTAGCCAGGTTAAGCACCTAAACATGCAGGGACGTGATTAAAATATAATCTATTATTTTTAAATTTTATTCGAGGTGGGCCGACCTGGATATAATCTATTATTAAAATTAAGATTAGGTTCGGTATTCTAATTAGATATTAAACGTAGAAAATTGATAATACTAGCTGTACCCGGCCACGCGTTGCTGTGACAGTGTGGTTAAATGGAAAAGGAAGAAAAGAGAAAGCACGTTTCTAATAGCAGAGCTATCCGGCGTTGCTCGGGTTTATTTATGAGCTCACATTAACAGCCTAAAGGCTGTGCCAACACAATGCTTGAGCCACTCGGACTAATAGCTCCGTTGTTGCCCTCATGGCTGATGAGCTGGCTATTCTAAACCTACTTAATCTACTTAAAAAATTTCACTAACGTACCTATTGACTGACTGACTGACATCTGAAACATTCGAGTCTGATAGGGTCAATCTATTTGGATGAGTGGGTGAGAATTGGCGAATCTTATCGAATCTGAAATTATCGAGCCTGATGGGATCAATCTATTTGGGCGAGTGGGTGAAGATTGACAAATATTGTTGAATAATTCACCAAATTGCTCACCTGAAGCTAATCGAGTTAGATAAGTTTAATCTATTTGGGTGAATGGGTGAGAATTGACAAAATAAGATCGAATATGAAACTATCAAGTATTATAGGTTAATATATTTGGGTGAGTGGGTGAGAATTGGCGAATATAATCTAATAATTCACCAAATTGCTCACCTGAAACTCAACAAAAATCAGTACTAGAGTTTAAGTAGATTAAGTAGTTAGGATGATCAGCTCACCAGCCACGAGGGCAACAGCGAAGCTGTTAGTCTGAGTGGCTCGAGAGTAGTGCTGGCACAGCCTATAAGCTACAATGTGAGCTTATCATCTGATAAACCAAATACCGTAGGAAGTACGGGTATCTGGATGTTAGGTTTATATATTTTAAAAACCTGCCTAATTTGGGCTACCTAATTAATAAAATACTTTTGGCAAGTTAAGTAGAAGTTGATTTAGTAGTTTGGAAGATATGTCACATACTCAATGATTTTAAGTATAATGAGATGTTTCGGGTAGCAGTATGGTGTTGTTTGATTGATTCAATAGGTTTATTTTGTTTGGCCGAGTGGTTAATGGCTTTTGGTCGAATCAATAGGACATAGTTTAGTTTGATGGGTGATTAGTTATTGGTTGTTTTGATAAGTTCAGTTAGGTTTATCTGAGTGGTTGGTGGTTTTTGGTTGATTCGATTGAGCAATTAGATTTGGCTGAGTGGTTTTAATTATCCATAATATAAAATCTAAATTTTAATAAATTGAAAATCTGAAATTTTAGACACCGTAGCAAAGCTCGGGTAAATCGGCTAGTCTATAATAATCTATTTAAAACTCTAACATTGATTTTTATTTAGCTTTGGGTAAGCAATTTGGTGAATTATTTGATATTATTCATCAATTCTCACCCACTCGCCCAAATAGATTAACCTATCAGACTCGAGTATTTCAGATGTCATTCAGTCAGTCATTGAATATGTTTTATTAAGTAAATTCATAATTTCTCGATTATTTCATACTTTTTAGAGCCTTTTTTAAAGGAAGTTCTTTTTCCCAAAATTTTTATCTATCTATATATATAAAACAAAGTCGTGTTAGTTACACCATTTATAACTCAAGAACGGCTGGACCGATTTTTATGATCTTTGCTTTGTTGGATTTGTCTCCGCCCCGAATAGCAGAATAACTATTAAAACATTGGAAAAATATAGTAAAATAAAAAGTTTTATATATAACAAGTGAAAATACTATATATATTTCGATGGTATTCGCTATATTGTTACAGCTGAGCAGTTTGATACTCAGCTGATTTGATATTTTAAATGGTTTTGTTAAGTGGTTAGTGGTCATTCGGGTATTTAACAAGTTTATCTAAATCAAAACTTTGAATCAAAAGTCCAATTGCTTTTAAAAATACCTCCTCTAGCATAATCGGCTCAGCTTTTGGCTCTAAACTTCAACTTATAAAAGGTCAGTTGTTCGAATCTTGGCGTAATCTATATATATAAAAGCAAATGTGTATGTGTGTGTGCGCTATGCCCAGTCAAAACTAGAGCATGTAGAGCTCTGTAAATTTGGCTATAGGTGGACGGGAGGGGGTCCGTGTGCACCTTCAAGCCCGATTTTTAATTTTCATAGTAAAATAAAAAGTTTTATATGTAACAAGTTAAAATTAATATGTTTTTAATGGAAATCGGTATATTGATACGGCCGAGAAGTTTGATATTCGGTTAATTCGGTAGCTTAAATGGTTTTGTCGAGCGGTTGGTGGGTTTGTGTTGATTAATAAGCTTAACGGTTTAAATAAAGTTAGTGATTGGTTGATTTAATAAAGTTGATTGGTTTTGATAAATAGTTGTGATTTTGGTTGTTTCGATACATTTAGTTTTGGTTTACGAAGCGGTTGGTGATTGGTTGATTTTAATTTAATGGTTTTAGCTAAGTGGTTTAGTTAATTCGATAGATTTAATTGAGTATGGCTGAATGGTTGGTAAATTTATGTTGATTAAGTATAATTTGATTACTTAATTTTATCGATAACCATCTATAAATATAAAAATTATGAATTATCAGATGAACTTTAAGCCCACAAACAAATCTGTGTTAAACTGGGTATCAACAAGAATTAATCTTAAATTTTATTTACAAAAGAATCAGTATGTTAATTTATTTATATAGATGCATTATCTCGAGCAAATAACCAAAAATCACCAAACTTGGCACAAGTATTCTATAAAGTTTGGGAATGGAATGCTAATATGTAATTGTTTAATATAATCATAAATTTAAACATCAGTTCTATATAAGATCTAGAACGTATATTTCTAATGATAATTATATAGCAATTTGGCTGTGTATTTTTTTAGTACTAGATGGTTTGGCTGTGTATTTTCATATTCATTTAATTCAATAGTTTCATTGGTTTTTGATAAGGGGTTGGTAGTTTTTGGCTGTTGTAATTTCCGTAATTGGTTTTTGCTGAGTAGTGGTTTAATTTTTTGGTTGATTCTATAGGCTCAATAGTTTCAGATAAGAGATTGATGGTTTAATTAATTTGGCAGACTTAATAGATTTTAGCTAAGTGGTTGGAGGTTGGAATTTTTAATAGGTTTAATTGTTTCTGAACTTATTGATAGCTATCTACCAATATAAAAGCTAAAATAATTTAGAATCTGATTGATTTGATAAGTTTATTTTATTTGGCCGAGTGGTTGATGATTTTTGGTCGAATCGATAGGGTACAGTTTAGCTTTGGAGGTGATTAGTTATTGGTTGATTTGATAAGTTCAGTTAGTTTTAGCTGAGTGGTTGGTCTTTTTGGTTGCTTCGATTGAGCAATTAGATTTAGCCGAGTAGTTATTGCTTGACTATATATAAAATCTAAATTAATCAATTCGAATCACTTGAAATTCTATAGACACCTTAGCGAAGCACGGGTAACTCCGCTAGTTATAGATAAAACACTTAACTGCCTAGCTAAAACAAATTAACTTACCAAATTAACCAATCACCAACTGCTTGATAAAACCAAACTAAATTTATCAAAGCAACCAAAAACCACCAACAACTTACCAAAACCAATTAACTTATCAAATTAACCAATCACCAATCACTTACTAAAACTATCAAGCTTATTAATCAACCTAAAACTACCAACCACTTGCCAAAACTATTGAAACTATTGAATCAACCAAATACCAAACTGCTCAGTTGTAACAATATAGCGAATACCATCAAAAGCATATAGGATTTTCACTTGTTACATATAAAACTTTTTTACTATGAAAATAATTATTTTTAAAATTGATAAACCTCTGCAGGCATTTACACCATAACTCATCAAAGAATCATCACAATTGGATGAATGTTTAGGATATTATCGATTTTGAACAAACGAACAGATTCATTATTAACCGAATTCAAAAAAGAAAAAGGTTCTCAATTCAACCTGTATGTATTTTTTTCTGTTTGTTCACTCATAACTCTGAAACTACTGAACCAATTTGGATGATCTTCTTTTTCAAAAAAGAAGATGCTCCAACTTAGGTCCCATTTTACTTTTGTAAGTATTGGTCCAGTATCTGACCATTAATTTAGTGCGCATATTAAAATGGACCGGAAGCGATGGATTTCAATTGTTGGAATGTTCACTGATATACTTAATTCCGCCATTGATGAAGCAATAGCTTCAAAGCAACTTTTGACATGATATATGTCTTATGGCTGGGGGTATATTCAAAATCAGGCAATTATGAGATCATGGCATGATGAGCTTAAATCATTAGAAATGGCTATCATTTTTGCATAATTTGACCATTAAAATCAACCAGATTATATAAATGAATTGTAAATGGCGATCAGTAGTTTTTAGCATAGATTGACCAACAAAATCAACTATATTTAATATAATAGAGTTTTGGTAGATGGTGATCAGTAAATTTAGCAAGTTGACCAAAAAGCAACCAAACAAGTAAAATGAGGTAATATAAATAGATATGATAAAGTTTACCATATAAAATTGACTAATAAAATCAACTAAATATTAAAAGCTAAATAAATAAATTCAATACCAACATTATACCAGAAATATTAGACCTATCAACCAGCTGAACAATTTTATTATTTCATAGAGTATTTGTGTCAAGTTATATGAGATTGGTAAATAGTTTAGGAGTTGAGGTTGAGATAAACATGTGTATATAATGATTTTGTTTTATAAGATAATTTCCTAAACTATCACAACTAAATGCAACCTAATTTAGTCTAAATTGAATAAATTTTAATCTATCTACCAGCTATTTGCCTGCTGTCACATTTTAGATAGGATAATCCAACAAATACTTAAGTAATCTAACAATCTCAGTTATTATTCCTTTTAAAGTTAAATGACAAAACACAATATTATTATCATAACATAACAATTAAAATTAAATTTTAAATAATTTTTAAACAACCTCCAGGCATAAGGCATATATCATGCACTTAAGCTTTTTATTATAATGTAAACTTGAAACCATTTTTTATATAAAGTATTAAAATGAGTATGTGGCAGATGAAAACAACCTTAGAAATATAATAACACTTATACAATGCAATATATAGAGCTGATATGATATATAAGTACTCTTAATTTTTTACTTTTTAATCAGCAGTTATTTGGTATACATCATATCCTTAGAGCATAACTTATTTTTCTTATAAACTAGAATGAGACTGATTATTTTATTCTGAATCTAGGGTTATAATACCCACTGCTATCACAACACTAACATATAGAGTACTATATCTTACATGATGTTTGATTATTAATTCCAAATTGGCCAAACTGGATACATAAGAAAATTGGATAGGTAATATCAGTCTACTTTCAATTAATTGGAAGATAAAGTGCTATTATATAGTTTATCAGAAAAGCTTAGATTCAGATTTAGGGCCTTAAGATCACTTGAGATAAAATACCTGAAACTTTTCTACTAGGTTGAGATATTATAAAGTATCAGATGTCTAGTATTTAGTAAAATTTGATTTCAAGCTATGGGCATACTTATACATAAAAGCTATTAAAAATTAGTATATTTAACTAAAAGTAAAGTCAAGTTGTTTCTGAGATATATTAGAATTTTAGTATTATTACATTATTTTAATTTTCTAATTTTATTCAAGGTATGCCAACTGGGGGATGGACATTACCAAAACAGAAACACCAAAAAGTAACCAGACTCAAACAACTTGTAACAACTGCTAGAACAAGCTGAGAGACACACAAAACAAGAACACAACCAACCAGGTAGTAAAGTGGTGAGTCACTTATCCTACCATGGCAGAAGGGGAAGGGGGGCCAGGGAGCTCATCTGTGGGATCATTATTGTACAGAGCGCGGGCCAAGGCAGAGAGCAAGGGTGTGCAATTATCAGTGATATGCAAGGCAAGTTTGCAGAGGATTGGTTGGGCATCATAATTATGATCAGCATAAATTGCACCTATGTAAGTGTAATAAGCATTTCTCAACCTAAATGCAGAGTGCAGGAAGTTGGGAGAGTAAAATGGCACCAGCATGGGCTACCTTTGCTCTGGGTTTCAAGTAGCAGTTACTTTCTGAATGGCATCTGCGGCATGTTTATGCAACTATATAATGGCACTTTTGCTCTGTGGGGTCAAATTTGGGGCTAGATTGGGAGGGGAGACCTTTGGCAAGCATGGTCACTGTGCGGGTAATAACATTGCAGTGGAAACTTGTTCTGGGTTGGGCAGCAGCTAAACAGCAAAATGATGATAGTTTCAGAACAGATTGTCATTTGGCTGTGGGGCATAAAAACGCCAAGAGATCTTGATGGATTTTTGTAGAGGGATAAATTCTTTCATGTCAATTTCAGAGTCTTTAATCACATTACTCAATTTGTCAGTTTCATCCAATGAGGTCCATGGGTTTATGTCATACAAGTCCATGTTCTCCTTAATAGGGATGGCTGAGATTGGCAATTGGGTGGAGGCTCAGGAGAAAATTGTGATCCACGCTGCTTCATGATTGGTGGGAACATTGGTGGCAGTGGATTTAGGAGGGTAAGATTGGCTGCTGTGGATGCAGCAGAAGCAGGTTTGGAGGAGGGGGGTATGATTATACCCCATTCCCAGATGGCTTTGGGGTGGTCAGCGGATGGGAAGATGGAGGCCATGACTGCAGAGGTGGCAGAAGCAGCAATGTAGGGGCAGCTACACTTTGAGTGATCAAACTTAAAGCAGGATGGAAAGATGGGTCTCTCACCCTTGACATGGGCTCAGAATGGGTGGTCAGGGGCAAAGGCAAGGAAGGTGTAAAGGGGAATCTGCTCATCAATGTTTGTATATGCAGGGCTGATTATGGCTAATTCCAGAGGCCCAGCAAGGCGTGTGGCTCCATTGAGGACCACAAAATGAAGAATGGGGTCAGTGCCATATACAGCCAATCCTTTCATCAGCTCCTGATGGAGCGCCGCTGGGGGAATATGAATGGTCAACTCAGCAAACTGAACCACCAATGTGAAGTCAGTGGGGAGCCAGATGCGCGTTGTAAGAATTGGGATTCCCTCAAAGAGAAGAGGCACAGTTGCTGCAGTGGCAGCATCAGCTTTGCATGTGAAGCCCAGGTCAAAGTACCCCTTATATAGGCAGAAATTAATAAACCTGGAAGGTTGCAACACCACCTGTGCTAATTCAATTATGAATTTGTACACATAAGGGAACAATTTCTCATATTTAACTCAAAGGCCAATATGCATATTAGAGTGGGAAAGGGTGAAAAAGCAGCGGGGCACAGCCTGGGATTGTGCGAGGTGGATGGTGAGATACTTGGGTGAAACAAACTGACCCAAGGATTTGTTAGGTCTGGATGAACCAGTCCAAGCGTGTTTTCCCACCAGACAGAAAATGCTGGGTGGGGTTTTGCCGCTGCCCCACATAAAAGCAGCAGGCGGTGGGACTGTGGACATCAGTGGGTCAGTGTTGCAGCTAATTGGATTGCTAATCAGTTTGATAATTTAAAATTGCTTAGAAGTAGGTCAAGCTGAAAGAAAAGTTAAATATTTTAGTATTAATACATTATTCATAGCTTAATCTATACAATGTTTATTGATGATAAAGTATACTATAATATGGTGATTACATAATCTTAAACTAATAGGAATATATGATTTAATCCTATCAAAACTAAAAACTAGATACATAAGAATAAGACACCAATTAAGTGGGTAAGGGATCAATGGTTTATAATTAATTTTCTGTGTTTTAACTAATACAAGGCACTTAAATTTGCTAGTTATATCAAGATCTACCCTAAATTTAATAATGATTATGTTGTAATAGCTATACTTAGCATTTTACAGTGATTTATATAAAAGATGTTTATATAAACCACATCACATCTTAGCATAACTTATACTTTTTATATTATCACCAAACTGACTATAGTTGCTAAAAAGAAAATTTTTAATTAATAAAAGCATTCTATACCAGAATTCTTCCTTATAATTTTATTTACAATTTTACATGAAATCTTTTATAATTTATTCATGATAGTTTTATGTACTTTTTGTTATATAAAAGCTAACTAGTGACAATTTTATATATATCCTATTGCTTTTGAAATAGCTGAGAACAAAGAATGGTATTGTATAACAAAATATAGGCTTTACAAAGTGCCTATATAAAATTTTAATATTTAAGGTTAGTTAGCTTTTATTTTGTAATAAAACAATGTAATTACTGGTCAAACCTGGAACAGGTATCATTTAGAAACTCCACTGCACTTTAAAACCTATTAAGAGGGATGTTCAAACTTTATATAGTATGATGTCATAAGTCATGAGTCATGTTTTCAAAATCTACGCCAAATGGGCTTAATATGTAATTAGGATTAGGTTAGCTACAGGTTAGTTAAGGATTTATGAACTACAAAGCTATGACTTTTAACATACTAAAAAAAACATCTAAAGTTTAGTAACTTTATTTATCTTTTATATAGAGTTAAAATGTCAGTTGTATCTGTAAATATCTATTAGATGAAAATGAGCACAATGTCAAATATGAAATCCATTTTACCTTGACATCATCTTCTTTATTTATTTTGTTTATAGGTCTTGTAATCTCCATCTAACCAGAGTGTGTAAGTAACTTAGCTATAATTGTAAATTCCATATATTTTTTCTCAAATTCTTTAAATATATAAAAGACTTGAGTTCAGAAGATTATGGGACAGCATACATTTCTATACTTATAGTTGTTCCAAATATAACTGGAAGAATTTAATTTTCCAATAAAGAGCTCAACAAGTTGGCATCTTTGAATTAGCATAATCTATAGTGATAAAGCTTTTGATCTAGATTTTTTTTCTTAAAGTATTCATTTTTTATAACAATTAGTTGACAACTGCAATAAAAATATTCTCAGGAATCTATTAAGATGTATTAAATTCCTTAAAAATCTAAAATATATTCACCAAAGTACTTGGTTAAGATTGGTGTTGACTAAACATAGTATAAAATTGGTTATTATATTATTTTTAAAATTATTCTTATATATAGATGATTTCAATTAAGGGTGGTTAGCCAAGTGGGTAAAACTGCTTCCACCCCTAGTGCAGGTTTTGAACTCAAAACCTGCACTGGATAGAAAACATTCTCAGTGCGGTATATTTGTTCCAAGGTTGACCCACCTCAAATAATTTTTTAGATGCTTTCAATTGATAGCTCACCACCATGCTGATGCCAGCTCAAACATTCATTTCCTATTGTTCACATTTCCCCTGCATATCTGTATACTTGGACTACCAATATATGATCATTTAACTCATCCTTCATACTGGTGTAAACTCATCATTCATGATTATAAACATAACAGTAATTGAAACTCATCATCATTTCAATTGACAATCACCATCCCATTCTCCATACTATATGCCAGCTGACCTAAAAATCCAAAGCAATGTTAATATTGCACCATAGGCCTTGGGATATTTATAAGCATAGTAACTAAGGATCAAAATAAAATGAGGGTTTTTACTATATGAATAGCTTTTTAAAAAGGCAATGATAACCCATAAACCCAATAGAGGCTTACCTTTTTATAAGCCCTATAAACCCATAAAGGTTAATATCTATTATCACCAATATTCTGCCATCATACAGAGTATTTAATAAGTAATGTACTTGTACTTTGATCTATTTATTCATTGCCCCAATGCTAATTGCAGCATACCCTAAGTCATATCTTGAACAGAATTTTGAACTCTTAATCATATAACTATACATAGGAAAGACCAGCTACTAAACTATATGATTATACACCATATTGATGATGAAAGACAGCATAAGACTCAGTTGAAGTTTAAAAGGGATGATGTTAAAATATGAGGTTTCACTGATACTAGTCTCTAGAGATTAACTGCACAGGTTCATTTATTATGTGCACTATCTGTGTTGATTAATATTAATAGATATATAATTGATAATAGTATGAAGACTATTGTCTGTAGTTGGATATAGATAAACCAGGTTGATAGGTGGTCCAACGCTAAACTTGATATGCTCCACTTGATGCTTATTATACTGAATCATAGGGACTTATTCCCTCATCTGGTGGAACTTAATCTAACTTTAAATTTAGAGGGTTTCACCTTTTTTGCATCACACTGAAACTGTGGAGATCTGCTTCTCTTCTAAGGATATATGATACTCTCTCTTTATCACACAAAATAGTCAAAAAATATTGTACTAAAACAATAATAAACTGAATATGAATAGCACTAGAACTCAATATAGTACTAAAAAAATAGCACTAGAACTCAATATGCTTTATTGTTATAAAAGATAGGTTTTTATAGGGGAATTCAACGTCCAACTCTTCTGTTGGCACCTCAGTAATAAAATGGCAGCCGTTGCATAATATCCCTTCAAGATCTCTTCCTGAAATGGCCTTCTCCATTAGGATAAAAATTCCTCCATCAGACATCTCAGAAACCTAAAGTGGAAAGAGCAAGAGAAAGTGTCCTTAATGTTTCTGCTCAATTTCAGTGAACCAACCGCATTTAGCTAGCGTCTTGCTTAGGTAATAGGACTCTTTACCCATTATGGCAGTTCATGAACCAATTGGTTAATTTTCTAGTTGTAGTTGGCATCATTTGCCAAACATCTGCTACATAAATACCCAATTGGTTGGTGATGAAACTTGACTGATCCCATATTGACACACCTAGTATATAATCAATGATTAACAATCAGATGAATCAATCTCATCAGCAATTCTTCTCAATAGGATCTTAAGCATTTGCGCAGATCAACCCTAGTGGATCAGAACCTGATGAATTACCTCAAATTCTTTTGTCATTAATAAAACAATATTGAAACTACCCAATATTAAAGTAATTCACTAGTGGAAAATATCCTCTAGCTGGTTAGCATATTCTTTAACCTAAAAAGCAGAAAGTGTGGAAAAATCCCAACAAATGATCAGAAATAATAAAGTTGAGAAGTTTTTATATAGAGCATATATGATTATGAGCTTATAACAAGGGTTGTAAGAACTTACTTGTCATTTTCAAATGAAGAGAAAAACAAATTATATTTTTGTGACTTTGGATTAGGCTATAAAGTAAAAAACCTTTATCTTATCAATGTAGATTTTTTTGGAAATATACTTATAACTTGATAATAGCTATACAATCATCTATTAGGAAAAATTTATTGCAATCTAGTGGACAAAATTATTGTTAGAGTTTTGTAAAGAGATTAATATCAAGGTACTATATCTCTTTCCAATTCTCATGATGCTTGTACAATAAGAAAATGAAATTTTTAATAATAATAATAATAAAGTCAAATTTTATATGTAGGCCTTATAAAGGAATAGTATCAGATAACAAAATTTAAAAATTTCATTATAGATGATAAACTTTTTACAAAAAATGATGCAATCAACTTAGAAGGGATATAAAAAAGACATTTGTGGCCCTTATTACTTAGTTAGGCGATCAATGACTATTATGTTGAGCTTAAGTACATTGAGTCCTACTGATATGGAACTTTTAAATTTTTAGTACTTAAAAAACTAAAAGATGAAGCCAAATGATGCTAAAATCAAATTGTTCATAGTATGTCCTTCAAGTTGAACAAGACTAAAAACATAAATATGAATTTAATCAACCTTCTTGTACTAAATATTAAATTATCAATAATCTTATGAGCAACCTAATGCCAAATCTAGATATTACCCTTTTATAATTAGGTATTGTTCTAAGGAAAGGCAATATAATATAAGCTGGTTTACCTTCCCACATATCATTAAATCATTGTGTGGGATTAATATGTCAGTTTCTAATTGTATTATCAATAAAGTAAATTCTAGAGTTCAAAAGCTGTCAACTTATGTAAACGTAGATCAAGGTTGTCTTTACTATTAAAAATTCTTAGACTGGAATCTTATAGGATTCTTTTTGAGCTATAATATAATCTAAGTCTGTGTTTATTTGTTTTTCTATAAAGGTTTGGGGCACATATTAGATATAAATCAGGATTTTATAACTATTTTAAGCATGCTTGGCAACACTAGTGAATTTGTGATACATAAAGGGGTAAAACTTTTTTTAATAATATGACAACCATGCATTTGCATTATTCACGCTTTATATTTTTTCACTTTTAGACATTCTTATGATTTGTAAAACATCAGGTAGTCAAGTAGTTAAATACTAATTTTTCTAAATACACCAGTTGCCATATTGTTTAAACTTTAAAGATGAACTACTTATCAAAATAATGATGCATGGGTCTAAGCTAAGACTATTGCATGGTTTAAGTTAAAATACTGTCAAGATTTCTTTATGCAGGTGAAACCTCAACTTAGTGTTAATCATTTAGCTATAGTTGATACAAAATATCTTTTAGTAATTTATCTAATAATGGTATGCCACTGGAAATATCTTGTATAAGGTTTGAATTTATTATATATAAAATACAAAGCAACAAGCAGTTCCCATTGTGTACACTGAAATATAAAATAACAAATCAATTATCAGCTCTAGATTTTCCTAGTGATCCATTGATGGGATTTAGCAGGCTTGCCTCACTACCTGGATTATTCCTGATAATCATTAAATAGCTGATCTTCATTTAAATAGAATTCAACCTTGATTAATATACTTTGTTACATCCACAATAATCCTCAGAACTACAAATATAAACAATTTTCCTCTAATAAAATAATTTCTACTAGAGTATATCTTGTTTACTTCTAAAGCTCAATTATAGGGACCTCTGAGCCTCTTATAAAGGTTATCCTTCTTAATTATAGCCAACATTAACCTCTAAACCATTGAAATACAGTTTAATTCCATTAATAGGTGATTACCAGGACTGGTGAATTTTTAATAAAGGTTAAGTCCTACCCAAAGCCCTAGATTGAGTGAGCATTATAAGACTGACTCAAATTATGTATTGCATCACTAACAAGAAGACTGGTGACCCAAAAATTGATATTGGATTTGCTTTCTGATAAGTTGGAACAAATTCCAGTGTTGTAAAAAATGGTATTCAGCCAACTTTGAGAAATGCAAATTAGCACATAACAATCTTTAAGGATACTTGTTTGTCACTTTAGACTCTATAAAATATAGTTTTCGATAATGAAATTTTTTGGTGAGGTTTATACCCACTTGACTATTCTCTATAAGTCAACTTACTTTAAAACTTATGAATTTTGGTATATAATAAGATCTCTAGACTTATACTAAAACTTCACAAAACTGTATGATAAGCATTTTGAATTTCTTTTAGTAAAATAATGTGATACAAGGAGATAATTATGCATAATAATGTCATGGCCTGATAACATAATTGAGGGTACCTATTGCAATGATTAAGCTAGTCATCAGGAGGCCAAAAAAGTGAAGTTGGCAGGCCTTCCTGACCTCAAACATAACTTAGACCAGCGCTGGGTTCAGGCCAGATATGCCAAGTTGGTCTAGGGGATGTGCATGATGCTCAGCCCTGTGTGAAGGCAAGAGTGTTAAAATGAACTAGCTTTACTATTAAGAGTGACAGTTCAGTTCAGTTAATCAGCAAATGGGGTTTTTAAACCATTTATTATAAAAAATTTAAAAATTGGTTCAGCCATGTTTACAATCAATCACTTGAGTTTGGTCAATATTGAGATATTGTATCTGGGCTAATAGAAGTGTGTGACTATTGGTGCACTTAGGCTTAGTACCACTTCAGCCAATTGACAATTACCCATCCATTGTTTAATAATGTATCCTTGAACCAACCTTTCTCATTGGTCAATTTATTCCCAATAAAAAATTCTCCGTTATGTTACGTTTTTTAAAAAAATATGGTCCCTTGGGCTAACCTGTGTGTGGACCTCTTTGAGGAGGTCTCCAACAATGTTGGCCATTTTATCTTATCACAATTATTTGAAGTTTCTGGTGCACCTTTGGGCCACCCTGTTCCCCTCCAGACCAAGGCACCCAAGCCCCTAGCACTGATCTTACTTAGTCATGGACTTCCCTTTGGGATCTACCCAAATTTTGTTATTTATTGGTTATCTTATCCTGTATACCACGTTGTACACCCTTACCCTGGGTCCATTCTGCTCCAGCACCCTCCGCGGTGCCCTATTTCCCATCCTGCTAATGACTAGTTCCATCACAGTGTGGTTGTGCATCCCACACCACCTCTCTGGGAACAAGATAGTTACTATCACTCTCTTGACAGAAGTCAACTAACCTTTTTATTTTACATGCATCAGAACTATTTGTGGGACTTTCTTTATGTGTAAACTGGGTGCACTGGACGTTTGTCACAGCCAGTATTATGCTCACCACATTTTTCTTGTTTGGTTTTGTATTGGTGCGTCTTGGCATTATTCTTGCAACTACCAACTGGGAAATGCCTACCCTTCCTGCTCATACCTGGTGAACTCAGATTTTTCATGATCCAATTGTCACAATTACCTGCCTTTTCCCCAAGATTTACTCCAAAATTCAACAGGCCCTGGCTTCCCTCTTGCCAGAAGCTTCTTTAAATAATACAAATTGCCTGGTTCTTATCTACCCTTGCATGGGGTGGATTTTCTATATTGGCTGTCTCCAGAGGTTGCCCACTGGGTTTTTGCAGTGTTCTGTGCACATATGCCTTTGTGGAGATCAGTGGAGGGCTGGAGCGTGTCCTGGAGCAACTTGTCCAGACTTGTTGTCCATCCACCCCTTCTACAAGTTCTTTTCTCTGCACCAAGCTGGTCCCCCAGTGAAATTATATTTGAATAAATTTTATGATAAAGCACAGGCCCTAACATTGACTAACATCATTAAAACATTGTTTATACATTCTACCTTGGACCTCCCCATGAGAAACTTCCAAATTTGGCAGTCACTCCCTCCCAACTTTTACTAACTGATTGAAGCTCTTTGGGGCGGTTTCCCCATCCCAACCCAGAAGGGGCCAGATAATTTGGCCTTCATTGTTTCACCTGGGGTGGCCCCTATAAATATGATCCCAAAAAGTTGCATGCGCCCCTCAAAAAGGAGTAATCTTATCCTTCTAAACCTTTGAGTTCCAACAAATTTGCAGGCAAACAGGGGTCTAGCCCCAAGTTTAAATTTAATGTTTCAGACAATTTCAAAGCAATAATATCACCCACAGCCATCCCTATAAATACAGCAACTGTGACTAGTGTTTTTCCCTTGAATGGGGCAGGCTCCTCACCAATTCCCTCACCATCTAGGCAGAATTTGAGGGTCCAGGAGAGTCTAGACCCAAACTAACAAAAAACAAATCAATAATAACGATTTTTTTGCCTGCATTTCCAAAGTGCAGGCTGAAGCATCAACTAAGGGCTTGGTGGTTATGGCCCTGGATAACAAAGCACACCTGGCCATTGGATAAGGTATGGGGTCATTGAAGCCTGAAAACACGTTTTATAATGCAAATGACATACAAATAAATGAACCATTTATTAGCTCTTATGGCTCTGATGAGGACCCCATTTCAGTATATCAGATTACCCCTGAGAACCCCCTCTTGACCCCTACCATGATCTGCAGAAATTATGAGGTGGAAAAGGAACTACATTTAAAATATAAAAAGGTTTATGAAATTGCTGAAGATATGGTGGGATATGTGGCCTCAGTAGTAAGGGTGGCTAATTATCCCTCTCCATTTTATGATGCAAAAACATACTGTGGAGGCATGCTTATTCCTGATGAAGAGTTTTGGGTGAGGTGGTGGAGTTTTCTGCTTTGAATAAAGACCATTATGGGTATTTTTTGTTGACTGCTATCCTTTCATTCCCTTTAGGAAAAATCAGCACAGATATTTTGTTGGATATTGGAGCCTCTGAGAAATATATTGACCAAGACCTAGCCGACTACCTTGAGCTTAGTTACTTGCCAGGTAGTATGGTTAAAAAAGAGGTTTCTTAAAGGTATTCCCACACTGAAGGTTCTAGGGTTAGTGGATTATCAAGTGGGCAAATATTATTTGTCAGGCCGTTTCCAAGCAATTAAAAACCTTCTGTATCCCATTATTCTGGAAGTAGAGTGGTGGCAAAAGTTTGATGTCAGGACCAAATTGAAAGCCAACACCTTGTCTTAACTTTAAAGAATGGTCATATATTAGTTGTCCCCTTGTATGAAGCAAACTCTTAGGAAGATCTGCCCCACTGGCTCAATATCCACACTTTCAGTCTTGCTCCATTGATGAAACCCTCTCTGGAGGTACCCTTACCTTTCTGTTTGGAAGGGCTGAAATCTTCGTTTGATGCAGCTTCAGCCAATGTACTACTAGCTCATTCAGAGTTTAATTGCGAGTTTAAACTCACCGTTGATCTGGTGCATATATCTTCCCCAATTTACCATTTGACCGCATTGGAGGAAACAACATTAGATGTGTGGGTTAAGGACAAGTTAGACAAAGGCACTATTTTTCAGTGTACCTCACCAGTATGCTCCCCACTTCTCTTTGTGGAGAAAGCTGATGGTACTTTACGCCCATGCATAGATTATGGAAACCAATACAATGTCCCTGTACCAGATTTACATCCCATCCCACTGGACTCACAGATTGCATGTTATGTGGAGAAGGCAAAAGTTTTCTCTAAACTGTATTGTTTGAACTTGTCCAATCAGATCTGGATCAAGAAAAGCCAAGAGTAGCTACTCACATTCTGTACCCAAAGAGGAATTTTCCAATTTCAGGTTATGCCCTTTGGGCTTCAAATTCCCATGCTATCTTTCAACGCCGTATTGATGTGGCTTTATAGGACCTGCTGGGGGTATGTGTGGTAGCTTACATGGATGATATTTTGGCGTTTTCCCTTTCTAATGAGTCCCATACAGTACACCTTCAGCAAGTGGTGGAGAGGTTAAAGGCAGCCAACCTTACGCTGAAAATTAGTAAATGTGAATTCTTTAAATCCCAGTCAACCTTCCTGGGCAACGTCATGTTTGACAAAGGACACATGATAACTATAGACAAGGAGAGGGTGATTTGTGAGTGGCCCACCCCAACTTTGGTCAAGAAATTGAGAAGGTTTTTGGGGATGTGTACGTTCCTTAAGAAATTCATGCCCAATCTTTCTGAGGTAGTGGCACCCCTGTATAAGGTGAGTGTAGCTAAAGTGCTCCGGCGGTCACCCATTTTTAGAATGCCTTCCAAGTGGTAAAGTGCACCCTGTTGTCCACGTCCATCCTTTGCCATGTAAACCCCAATAAAGAGTTTATTGTGGATTCTGATGCCACCAACTTTGCCATAGTGGCGGCCCTGTTATAAGTAGGAGAAAATGGGATTGAGCATCCAGTGAGATATTTTTCTCAAAAGATGTCCTTTCTGAATTAAACTACGCCATTTTGACAAAGAGTTATTGGTAGTGTTGAGACGCTGACTTATTAACTTCATCACTTGCATGGCTCATCCCAACCATTCCACATGCATACAGATCACTGTGCCTTATTGTACTACCGCGCACCTCACATCTTGACCCCACAGCAAACCAATTGACATGATATCCTAGACCAATTTGTGTTTTTCTATGAATTTACTAAGGGCAGGGAGAATGGTTTGGCAGACGCGTTGAGCCAAAACCCTGCACTAGCTCCTGATCTAAAGAAGGTATAGGTGCATAATACCCATTTGATGATTTCACCAGATAAGATTGTGTCTCAGCTTCCTCTCCCTCAGCCCACGTGCCAGCGCTCAATCCTCTGGAAAATGCAGAGGAATATGGTATGTTCATAAGGGTAGTCCTTTCACAGACGTTGTCAGCCAAATATACTATGGTCCTTGCCAAGAGAAAGTTAAATCAAGAGGACATTATCAGAGGTTACCACGTGAAGGATGAGATGGTGTGGATCCAGGGCGCCTACAGGTTCCTGCCAGACCACTTCACCTGGAAATCATCTGGGACCATCATGACAGAATTACCGTTGGCCATCCTGGGAAGGCAAAGACTTTAGGCTAAATTCAGTGCACTTAAAATTAGAAAGGATTATCCGTGCAGGTTGCCAGGCACTGTAAGGAGTGCCTGGTCTGCAAACAAATGAAACCAAATTGCCAGCCACTAGCAGGGTTGTAAGTACCCGTTCAAAAGACTGAAGGGCCTTGGACTCCTTTATTGGTGGATTTTATTTTGGAATTACCTGTATCTGATGGATACAATGCCATCATGGTAGTGGTGGACTTTTTTACAAAGTTTGCACACTTTATTCCCTAAAGCTCCACAGTAACCTCAGCTCAGATGGGTAGACTCTTCATCTCTCATGAGTTTGCTCTTCATGGGGTCCCCCAAGAAATATTTGCAATTGGGGACCCCAATTTACTTCTGTCTTTTGGGAAGAGTTGTGTAAGTCTCTTCAGATTCATCTCTGCAGTTCAACTGCCTATCACCCCCAATCAGAAGATCAGACTGAATGAGTGAACCAATGCTTGGAGAAGTTCCTGCGATGTTACACCGCCGCAGACCATTCAGATTGGGTTTCCCATTTCACTATGGCCCAATTTAGCTATAACAAAGCCCAACATGCAATAAACATTTGTTCCCCCTTCTACTCCAATTATGGCATCAACCCCGCCTTCAACATAGAGCCCTGTTGTGGATCCAAGGTGGAAGCGGTGGTGGACTTTGAAAAAATGATCAATAAAGTACATCAGAGAGTGAGCACAAACTTAGATGCAGCTATGCAAGCTTACAAGGAGAACGTGGATGCAAAGAGATTAGTAGGTCCTGCATACAGGGAAGGGGATCTCGTGATGCTTGATTTTATACCATCCCCATAAAGCAACCATGTAAAAAAGCTGGGACCAAAGAGGATTGGGCTTACCACGTTGTCAGAAAGGTGGGATACACCTCATACCAGTTGGATTTCCCCCTCATTCCAGATCCTTTTGGTCTTCCATGAAAACAAGCTTACATTGTTTGAGGGCCCCACTGGAGACTCCAGAGGCTTATCTTGTGGATGGGGCGCTGGAGTGGGAAGTGGAGGAAATTGTAGCCTCCTGCAGATCCAGAAGAAGGCTTGAGTAACTAGTACCCTGGAAAGGATTTGATGCAGCAGAAAACAGTTGGGTACCAGCGTGCAATTGTGCCCATGCTCAAGATCTGATCAAAGTTTTCCATAAGCGGTTTGCTGAGGCTGCAGGACCCAAGTCTCAGCATAACATCACCGCTATGAAGTTGGCCCCAGCCCACAAGAACTTTTCCCTGGCAAAAGCCCCTGGAGAGGGGTTGGAACCCTAAAAGAATGAGAGGGTAGTGTCATGGCCTGATAACATAATTGAGGGCACTAATTGCAATGATAAAGCTAGTCATCAGGAGGCCAAAAAGGTGAGGTTGGCAGGCCTTCCTAACCTCAAACATACCATAGACCAGCGCTGGGTTCAGGCCAGATATGCTCAGGTTGGTCTAGGGGATGTGCACAATGCTCAGCCCTGTGTGAAGGCAAGAGCATTAAAATGAGCTAGCTATACTATTAAGAGCAATGATTCAGTTCATTAATTAGAAAACGGGGTTTTTTAACCATTCAATTTCTTAAAATTTCAAAAATAGGTCAGCCATGTTTACAATCTTTACTTGAGTTTGGTCAATCTCAAGATATTGTACCTGAACCAATAAAGCATGCATCTACTAGTGAACTTAGGCTTAGTACCACTTCAGCCAATTGACAATTCCCCATCCAATGTTTAAATATGTTTCTAAAAACCAACCTTCCTCATTAGTCAACTTTCTCCCAATAAACGTTCTCCATCATTTTATATTAAAAAAATATTGTCCATGGGCAAACCTGTGTGCAGACCTTTTTGAGGAGGTCTCCAACAGTGTTGGCCATTTTATCTTATCCCAATTATTTAAAGTTTCTGGTGCACCTTTGGCTGCCCTGTTCCCCTCCAGATTGAGGCACCCAAGCCTCCTAGCACCAATCTACACTTGGTCACGGACTTTTCTTTGCTTTACCCAAGTTTTGTTACATATTAGTTATTTTATCCTGTATATCATGTTGTACACCCTTACCCTGGGTCCATTCTGCTCTGGCACCCTCCGCGGTGCCCTGTTTCCCATCCTGCTAATGGCTAGTTCCCTGGAGGTATGGTTGTGCATCCCATACCACTTCTCTGGAAATGAGAGAGGTACAGATACTCTCTTGAGAATTAAGATATAATAAAATAAAGTTTCAAGTAATTCTAAAATTGTATTTGGGGTGTTGCAGATCCACTGGGGCATTCTGGAGGTCTTAAAGTCAACTACTCTGGTAGTCTTGGTACATATAAAGTGACACTCTGCATTTAGCTAGATTGACATCACCCTCTGGTTAGCTTTATAACATAGAACTAATCTGCATATGCCATAAACTGCATAAAGTTTTTACTTGGAGGTAGAAGATAGCTATTTATTTGTGCAAAAGGTCTTATAAAAGCAGTTTGTCACCATTTGGTTTCAATCTTTCTCTGATTTGTATCAAATAAATCCAGAGAGTTTTTAAACTGATTACTGCATGACCAGCTTTAAACAATATAAAGTTAAAAATTAACTGAAACTCTCAATCTTTGAATTGTGATAGGGCCATGAATAATGTGGAGAAGTTTCACTAAGTTAACACCTTGTATCATTTTGGTGCAATCATATAATTAGGAGCAAAGCATATAATGTAGTACTTTCTAACAAGTTCATAGATCTTTTTTATGATATAGTGGCATCTCATAAATTAGATCTTAAGATAGCTATCTAGTTAAATCTTTAAGAAAAAGTTAATAGATTCAATATAGAATGCATCAACTTGATTAGTAATGGTAGAAGATTCATAAATAAATTATAAACTTTGCATTATGTGTCTGGCTACTGTATCAATTGTAATATAATATATGCTTCCATCATGGTCATAGTTAAGGTTATAAAGGAAATTAAATATTTGATACATATTAAAAGTCCCAGGTTTAGTAATTAAATAAGTTTAAAAGTTTTTATTTATAAACAAGAGTGCAAATCTCAGCTGCTTATTATAATGCAAAGTAACTAGATAAAAAATGTACAGGGATTTATCCTCACTAGCATCTATTAAAAGAGGAACTAATATCAAAACTCAAGGGTGGTTAGCCTGGCAGGTTGATTCCTGCTTACACCCTAGTGTGGGTTTTGTTTAATACAAGTTCAAAACCTGTACTAGCCAGAATAATTCTTGGTATGGTATATTTGTTTCAAGGTCGACCCACCTTGAATACTTTTTTATATCAAAACCCACAATTTAATTTATAATAGATAACTGTGTCTTTTTATAATATCATTGTTGCAAAATCTCTCTATCTACAAGAGGCTGTTTCATTGTTCTGAGGGTTAATATGGAGCTTGTTTTCTCATTGTATGAATACAATAAGCTCAACAAGTGATTTTTAATATTGATTATTTTATCTTCAATTTGGTAATATTGTTCTTATCTCTATAATACTATACCAACTTGCAATGGAATCATTCTGGTCAATATAATGGCAACTTTAACCAATAGATTCCAAATTAGATTAATAATTTCAGATTATTTTTATAGTTGATATCATGAATATCTCTAGCTCAATAAGCCTGATCTGTATGCCAAATGCAATGGTAACTTACAGAGCTACATCTGATGCCTTTTGAATCTTCACTTTACCCCTCCTTGGACTTTCACCTAACTGTTGGCCTGTGGACAAAACTATCAGTGTATATTCTCTGCATAGGATGAATCTTGTTGTAACTCATCTATTCTACTCCTTTTATAAGCTCAAATCCATCCTGTCAACCTTATAAATCAAGTCATTAATAATCTACATATACCAATCTTAGTTGCATTGTTAATTTCAATAATTGTTTCCTCTTAACCATAAAATTATAAGATTGATCTGGTGCTATAATTAGGTCCAATAACTAGATATTATTGATTAATTGAATCACTAGCTATGGTTGATTTAAATCTAATACAACTCAACCCTTTACAAAGCCCCTGAGGTTGGATCATTACATTAATCAAAATGGATTCTTGAGAGCGCATTACCCCACATTTGCTTTTTTTGAGGAGTAGACATTTTTAGAACTCATTGTCACTCGCTTTTAGGTAGTTAAAAATGAAAAAGTCATAGTATTTATTGATTAAATGTAATGAATAACTAAAAATCCTTTTAATTAGGCATTTGGCTTACCTAATTCAAAAAGTGATTTAAAGCAACATTGTTTTTAATTAGCGTCTTCCATTAATCCAGTCAATTAGTTCTATAAAGCGTACTCTCTTCTTGGGTTCAATTTAGTTCATGTGGAATAATGTAGCATCAACAGAAAATTATAAAAAATTTAATATTATAGATGAAATAATTTACCAACCATAGATTATGCTTATATATACAAAATATAGCTATTATATTCTACATGAACATCATGGCATTAAGAATTGCTTATAAACGTATAAGTTATGAGGTATAGACTCCAAAGTCAAGATTCCCTTAAGCCTAACAGTATAATCCTTAATGAGATATTTTTAGTCAGGCGCTATTTTTTGATTAATTCTGAAGCTGACATTCTAGGTATTGCAAATTTCAAAAATTATAAAGGTATTATTTCACATACTATTTCAAATCAATTACCAATAATTAGTAGTGAAGGGGATTGGTATCTAAAGATATTTTTTAGTAAATAAGAGTAGAGTTTTTCTAAGACATGTTTAAATATTGAAAGAGATTTAAGAATAAGATTAATCAAAATTAAGGTTGTTTCAATAAGATACATGGTACTCATTTGTTCTTTTAGAGATGAGAGAACATGTTCAATTAGTTTGTATTAAGCTTCCTGTATTTTATACTTGATAACTATATAAATTTGTAAGCCCAAAAAGCCTCTATGTTCATATTGTCCATTTATTTCCCTCCTTTGGTCATTTTAGGAAGATTTTATTTAGTATAGAATCAGTGATGACATTAACACACAAAATTCTAATGTTTGTTTGACCTAAACCTCAAAGATTTCAATGCCAAAATTCCTCAACTAGTTAAATGCTTATATACATTATTAGTAAGTAAAATCTCTTGGGTCACCTGAGCAAATCATATACGAACATCAATTCATATGCGTCACTTTGAAGTTCTCAGTTGTAGATAGCATTACAAACCATTTTATAATTCACATCTAACTTAAGTTATTATACACTAGCCGATTTACCCGTGCTTCGCTACGGTGTTTATAAAATTAAAGATTTTCAATTTAATTTAGATTTTATAGATAAACAAAATCACTCAGCCAAATCTAATTGCTCAATCGAATCAACCAAAAACTACTAACCACTCAGGTAAACCTAATTAAACTTATCAAAACAACCGATAACTAATCACCCCTCAAAACTAAACTGTGTCCTATCGATTCGAACAAAAGCCATCAACCACTCGGCCAAACAAAATAAACCTATCGAATCAATCAAATAACACCAAACTGCTACCCGAAACATCTTTTTATACTTAAAATCATTGAGTATGTGACATATCTTCCAAACTACTAAATCAACTTTTACTTGACTTGCCAAAAGTATTTTATTAATTAGGTAGCCCAAATTAGGCAGGTTTTTAAAATATATAAACCTAACATCCAGATACCCGTACTTCCTACGGTATTTGGTTTATCAGATGATAAGCTCACATTGTAGCTTATAGGCTGTGCCAGCACTACTCTCGAGCCACTCAGACTAACAGCTTCGCTGTTGCCCTCGTGGCTGGTGAGTTGATTATCCTAAATACTTAATCTACTTAAATCTAATACTGATTTTTGTTGAGTTTCAGATGAGCAATTTGGTGAATTATTAGATAATATTCGCCAATTCTCACCCACTCACCCAAATATATTAACCTATAATACTTGATAGTTTCATATTCGATCTTATTTTGTCAATTCTCACCCATTCACCCAAATAGATTAAACTTATCTGACTCGATTAGCTTCAGGTGAGCAATTTGGTGAATTATTCAACAATATTTGTCAATCTTCACCCACTCGCCCAAATAGATTGATCCCATCAGGCTCGATAATTTCAGATTCGATAAGATTCGCCAATTCTCACCCACTCACGCAAATAGATTGACCCTATCAGACTCGAAGGTTTCAGATGTCAGTCAGTGAGTGTGTTTTATTAAGTAGATGTTTAAAAATTCGAGGTGGGTCGACCTTGGGACAAATATACCACACCGAGAATGTTTTTTAGCCAGTACAGGTTTCGAACTCAAAATCTGCACTAGGGGTGGAAGCAGTTTTACCCGCTCAGCTAACCACACTTTTTTCATTATACATGTTAAAAGATACATTATTTCAAATTAGGGTTAATGTACAGGACTGGCTTAGATTATAAAATCAAAAGAAACGGAATATAATTTAACAAATAAGAAGTAAGTAGTTTTATAAAATTAAAATGACATTGTATTATCAAGGCTGATAAATGCAATAGGAGGATCTTTGATATTGAGATCTGTATGATTAAATTTAATGACAGCGATTTTTTCCTTATCAATGGAGGTGTTTAAGAGGTTATAGACAAAAAGCCTTTTAGAGAGCATAAGATCTATAAAAGGGTATTGTCCAAGTAGATGTTATCTTAACTATTATGGGGATTGGAATCATTTTATGGAACAAATCATTTGAGATGCAAACAGTGGCAGAATATTGAGACAATTTAGATGGCGAACAAAATAAATAATCATTAAAAACTTATATTGATAGTTGACAGACTCAGCTCACGAACTATTATTAAAGTCTTGCCCCTATAATCGATCTACTATATGATATTTAGTCATTAAGGCACTAATTAATGGCGTTAGGAGTCCAATGGTACACGGTTTGATCAACCACTGGTATAAGCCTTAGGCCCTTTATTGATTCAAATCTTAGCTGCTTAATTTAAATACTATATATTTTTCATAGAAAATTAGTCTAAGCAGATATAAGGACAAGTTATCTAGTCTTTTAAAGCCTCAACATACACTTGTCTTGATAGCGTCAGTGATTTTATCAACACATATGTTGATACTAAAAAATGATATGAACAGTAGCAATCCCAAAGTTTTTAATTGATGAAGCATGGCTCTATTAATAACAATATATTATTATATAGGTCATGTCCTAACATGCTCCCAGTAATGTTATAATTGACATCAAAACCATGTTGTGCAAAACTATTGGGTAAAAAAGCCCATCTAAATGACCAAGCTAAAGTGATCTAGAAACCTAGGGTAGTTTAGAAATGGACATGCTACCTTCTCTTAAGCAATCATACTATCTGAGGATATTGGATGCTATAGATCAGGAGAAATATATGGTAAGGGTTACATACAAGCGCTCAAATTTCAACATTTACAGTTCACTTCGTTTTGCCATGATAGATTGATCATAAAAGTGATGAAATAATGCATTTGGGTTATATGGTAATTGATTTGATTAATACTCTATATATTAATTATTAATTAAAGTTTTTTGATTTATATTAATATGCATATATGGGTTTTGATCAATTTTGATGCAAAGCTGAAGGCAATTTATAGAATTCAAATGCCATGGATTGTTTAGGCCGCATAACAGTTTTTATATGTAGTTGGTGACAGATATTATTAGATTACTGGGGGATCAAGACTTTAAAATCTTCAATTTCTGATACATACTAATGAAGATCAATCCCTAACTCCTGATGGTGCATCTCTCAACTCATTAATACTCCAATTGCCTGAGCCCTGTAATTTTGGGTTTTGGATTACTTATTATTTTACTTTTTATCATCAATAATTTTGCCCCACAGCAGAGTAAAAACTTATTAATATTAGGTTTACCTAATATCTTCTTTGGCTATTCATCCAGTCTCAGTTCTAATAGGTAATCACTATTCTGATGTAACTTAACTGAGGCCAATGCCAAAATGGCCATGTTCCCCTATTATTATGCAGTTAACAGAAATTACTCAGCTATTAAGTTATCAGATAATTGTACATTAAGAATGAAAGATGGGAGGAGCATTTCAGGAGGAGACAGCCATTGTGAACATGACTTGTTTTTACTGTAGAGAGTTGAAGCCAAAGACTGCCCCACACACCCACTTCAAGCCCTTGAGCCACTGTAAGTATTTGAAACTACAGTCTGCTCATTCATTTATTTAGATTTAACCTATATTAAAAATACAGCTTTTTCTGTGTTTCTATTTATATTAATGTAATCATAAAGCATTCTAATTGGTTAAGTGTACATCACCTGTGCACTTTAAACCTGACACCTATGTGCCAATTCTACTGTTTGGTGCTCACTACAGGGGCACTTTTTGTACCCTGTATCTAGAGATTTTAAATATATCAACTGGAGCAGTATACCGTGCTGATACTGAAAATTTTTGTTTTTGCTAAAGCCGCTGACTCTGAGACCCAGCAGTCCTATTACAAACATATTTATCTGTATAGTAATGATATGGATGACCATCTTTTTGAGATCTTATTGAAGCAATATCACTGGGTTTTGAATTTGAAAGAAAATATTAAGAAAGACTGAAGTTGTCTTAATAGCTTTAAGCAAACTTCAACTCAAGCTGTTCAGTATAATACTGATCAGAAGAAAGTGATCAACTCTCTGCAACAGCTAATAAGCCAAAGTGGGTAACCTAAAATAATAAAAGTTTAACTCTTAACCTCCAAGCAGGAATTAAGTCATGTTGATTAATGGTTCATGGAGGAGCGCCAACACTTCTCCAGATTTTAAACTGACTATTTAATGAGTTTATATCAACTGTGCTAATTCACATGGTGACTTTTCATTGCAGTTGATGTCAAGGGCATTGAAGCACTTGCTTTTAACTCCATTGCCTACCAGTTATATGATTTTACCAAGTGCAGATACATCTAGGTCCAGAAAAATTCTGGTGATTCCCCATATTGGATTGCGTTCATAGCCACTTCTGTTTTTCTTGAATTTCTCTGAATAGCCACTCTTGACTACCAAAGTTATGATTTTATGGCTCCTCTGTCAGATAACATTGAGGGTTAATCAGAATTTTTTGACTTCTTGGCTATGCAAAACTAGTTGTCAACATTCTTTCAAACTGATTAACCTATCCAAGTTTGACAACACCTAGAACATATATGACTTTGTAGATCTGTATGAAAAAAGCATGGTTGGTACTCCTGAGACTGCTAAGTTGGCTACCATAATAATCTTTTCAGGTTTCTGAAATTCAGGATTTAGTAATGCCAAAATTAAAAGAAGCTGGTATAACTTACCCCAGCACTAAAGAGCTCATTATACAGGAGTTTTTGGGTGCTGAAATAATGACATTTTGAAAGATGCTATTTAATATTTTCCTTTACTAAGTATGAGTCTATGGCAGCCTTTGCTACACAGTTTTATCATATGGCACAGGGTTTTTACAGCAAAAAATTGGAAATCAATTTTCATTCTCAAATTGCACTTTGCCTCACCTACAAGCCATACAAAGAACTAGATCAGGTATTGTTACTGTTTTTCAAAGAACATAATATTAACCAAATGTTAAATTAATTTTGCCAAAGCGCCATTACTTTGAGGGGCCTAACAAAAGTCAACCATAGTTGAAAAAGTAGATGCTAGCCTACTATTGTCAAAGCAAGAATTGAATCGCCTTACTAGCCTCACTCAAAAGCCAGACTTTAGTCATATATTTTGTCACATATACCATCAGATAGGGCATTAGGCCAGTCACTGTCCAGATGTTGCTATTGAACCTACCATAGGTGTAAAAAATCAGGATACTGACAGTGCTTTGGGAAAAGAAAATGTGGAATAGATAAATTGATATTCTACTTCAGCCAACACTAGAATATCCCATAATCTATTAAAAGATGAACACCATGCTGGCTAGTAAGGTATTGTAGACCAAGCATCAGAGCATTTTGCCACTAATCTACCTTCCATTGATGCTGTGAATGTGGCAAAGAAACCCCCTCCATCGCTGTTTGACAAAAATTTAATTATAGCACATAAGTTTTAGATGAAGCCTTATATCCAGCAGTTTGAATTCCAGAAGCCTCTGATTACTTATAATGATGGGCATAAGTTGAACAAGGTCCACGTGACCATAATATTTAAGGGCTTTAGGGAATTCAGTCTTATGTTGTGTTATGTTTAAATTTATTTATTAAAATAAGCTGAAACATTGCACATTGGTTTGATCAAGGTGGATGTCGCTTTTTATTCTGAATGTGCTTTTATTGGTATATCAGTAAATAAGCTTAAGGTAAGAACTACTGTAGTCAATGAGACAAAATTGATATAGTATCTATAAATAAAAAAGACTTGGCCTGGTGGCCAATTCAGATCATTGTAAACAATATGGAAACCATGTGGCTTACTTTATTTACACCCAAAGTAGCTTGCAGTGATTTACTTTTGTGGTTTGGCTCCTTGCTTATATCTTATCCGGACATTGTTTAGCCTAATCACACATGCAAGTTTATTATTTAGACCTTGTTTATGAGAAATTATGAAGTCAAGACAGATTTTGAGGAAATGCGTTGGAAATATTAGACCAAACTCTTCCAATTCAATAAAATTAAATCAGTACCCCACACCTGGAATCAGGTGGTTATAACTTGCCAATAAGAATGGTATAGTGCTACATTGATGAATCCCTTCCTCAGGTTGGGACCATCTAGTACTAAAAAAAGGATGATATAGTGCCTTTTGGTTATCAAAATAGTTTGTAACCAAACCAAGTGCTTTCCTAATAATATTGTAGAATCAAATCGGCATTTCTCTAAGCTAAATGGAGTCTATCTATTATGGCAGGTCACCAAAATATGGTGGGGACCAACATTAAATTAAAGATTCTTCAAGGGCTATATGGTGATATTTCATCATTTGAAAGTTTAAACTTGTAACCAGCCGCTGCGCCTGGTCTTGTTCTTCCCAGCCATAAAGACCCAATTTCAAGCACTAATTTATATCCAAACCCCATTCAGGTTAAGTGAAACCAAATAATTGCATTTAAGAATATTTTTCCAGTTAATAAAGTGCAAACCATCCATGAGTTTGGTAATCATCATGAACTTGGATTTGAAGTTGAGGTATGCCAATCAGTCTGTTCACTGATTATTTGGGATTGTAATGGGTCTAAATGAAGATATAAAAACCAAACACTAGCTTTATTTGAAAAGATAGTTCTTTTTTTGTAAAGAGTGACTTTGATTTAGGATGTGCACAGGATTTGTTACATCAATTCAACACTGGAAGTCATCTGCCAATTCACCTAGATCTAAATTGCAATCCAAAGCAGCTGATGCCACTGTTAACAATAACATTGATCAAAATGTACAAACAGGAATGTTAGCGCTTTCTAAGAGCCCATGGGTTTACCCAGTGCTAGTTAAAAAAAGAAAGATGAATCAAATAGCGTGGTTGTTGATTCTTGAATAATTAACAGTATTAACTGAAAAGATTTATATCTTTTATCATGTATTGAAAAAGCCCTAAACCACTTAGTCAGTGCACAATACATTTAGTCATGGATCACATTTAAGGTCATTGGCAGATTGAGCTACTCAAATCAGAACTAGAAAAGTGCACCATGATTACAACTTGGGGCTTATAAAAGCATATATAAATGATGCAAGGGCTGTGCAACGCCCCTCAGACCTACCAACAGGCTAAAGATACATTTTATCAATTTGGAAATCTCCTGCGTGTTCATTTATATAGATGTCATAAATGTTTATCTCATAATGGTAAGCTCATCTGACATTTAAAGGGATTTTTCCACCGCCTCACCTGTGAAGATTTGAAAATTATGCTTCATAAGTGCAACTTTTCAAAATAAAAGTAGAATATTTAGGGTTTGTTATGAAAAATTGGCTTATAACCCCATATAAAAACTATTGAAGCAATTAAAAAGTGATCCAAGTTGCGTTAAATGAGATATCCAGTTATCTTTTGAATGGGTTAACTATGAGTTCCAGTTTTTCAAGAACTTTAGTAAAATAGGTGAGCCTTTATTCCACTTCCTTAAGAATGGTGTATAATTTAAGTGGAAAGAAAATTATCATTTGCCTCTAATAAACTGAGGTTTTGTAATATTAAAGCGCCAAATTACTTGTTCCTAAATTCTGATTTACGTTTATCATATGAGTGGATGCATCTCTCACTGCTATTAGGGCAGTGTTATCCCAAGTGATGCTGAAGGATTTGAGCACCTAATGACTTACTGTAGCTAAACGTTGGATGTTCATTGAACTAACTAAACTAGTAATGGAGAAGGAGTGCCTGTCAGTATTTATTTGTGAAAACTATTATAGGCATATGTTCACAGATTACATTTTACAATATTAACTGACCATGCCTTGTTTCAATGGTAACATAATCTAAAAGACCAAAATGGCGGCTGAGCTATTAAGCTTTTAAATCACATGACTACAATTTTGAAATACTACACTGATCCAGCGCTAAACATCAAAATGACAAGAGTTTATCTTGACTGCCCTTGTGGCCTTAGAGGCAAAAAAGGCTAATGAATTACTTGTTAAAATGCTAACCCAACATTATGGTAATGAATCAGCTGAGTTTCAATGTACTTTGGAAAATTGAGACAGCTTACCTTTATGAATAATGAAAGCATGTATAAGGTTTTTATTGAGCAACCCTTTATGTTTTCTAGGCCTATCAAGCGTTATGATTTAATTATTGCAGCCTATATGGTGACAGGAGATAGACCATATAAGAAAATTTTCAAAAATACTTTAAATTATTAATGGGAAACTTATGCCTAATAACTTCAAAAGGCGCTCGGCTGCTTTTAAGGATTGCCAACTTTTAGTCCTTACTGGAATGCCTTTTCTTATCATTTATAAAAGCCCAATTTTGCCTGGCACACCATCTCTATAAATGTTGTGGGCCCCTTGCCCAAAGTGGAGGAAATTTAAGTATATGTGTGACCAATGATCACCTCACTAGTGGATGAAGGCCAAAGTAGTCATAGACTTAGGCGCTATGACCATGGCTAAAGTCATTTTGGAGAATGTTATTTATTATCATGGACGTCAAAAATTTGTTCTAATTAATAATGAAATAATATAAGTCGCATATTATTCCTAAACTTAACGATATGTGGGTATATGGGGTGTATTATTTACACCCTATCACCCTGAGAACAATGTTAGCATGAAATTAGTAAATAGTACTATTGTCGAAATTCTATGTAAAATGATCACTGATAAGGCATCCAGTTCGACCTCTTTTTGCCTTCAGCTGTTTTTTCATATAAATATTTCTTTATTTTTTTAGACAAAAGGCACTCACCACCCCATTTATTATAAGGGAAGCATCCTACACCTACCCTAATTTTATATTCCTGCGTTGATGAAGAGAACATGAGTTCTAAACAAATTTTGGAAAAATTCACACAGACCTTAATCAAGGTGCAAAGTGAAGCTTACTCCAATGCGCTGGATCTAAAATCAATTCTAGGAAGCGCGATAATAAGATTGGAAGACCTTACATACATTTTTTGAAGAGGATATAGTTTCTATAATATGATAATCGTTGTTTTAGTAGGACAAGTAAGTTAAAGCATATGTGGAAAGGTTCCCTTGAGTTCATTAGAAAACATCCACTGATGCCTACACTCTAAGATATCCTACTAAAAGCTACCTTTTTAACAGTACATGACAATCTCCTTAAGAAGTATCTGTAAAACATTGGCTCTATGGCCACAGGTTCTCAATAGCTTAAATTACCCCTCCCACTCATTTTAGGTTCAAATGTTTAGTCATGTAATGAGGTGATATGGAAATTGGTTTGGCCAACCATCTCCATAATTTTTATGTTAATTAGTTTATATTATATTAAATTGTAGACATGAGTTTCAATTTATCAAGGAGTGACGCCAATGTTACACTATAAAATTAAATTGCTATTGTTTGTTTTAGGCAGCATCTCCACTTTTTATATGTATTTAGAGAATGATATTAAAAGATTACTATTGGTAATCATCGCCTCAGCGTCTTGATTGCTGATACATACTAATGAATAACAGATCCTTAACCCTAATCAGTGCATCTCTAACCTCCTAATTAACTCAATTACCTCAGCACTGTGGTTCTGAGTCTTGGATCACCTATTATTTTCATTTTATTCTCAATCATTTGACTCACGCCAGAATTAAAACATGTCAATAATAGGTTTACTATTGTTTTCTTTGGCCATTGATCTGAGTCTCAGTTATGATAGGCTAATCACTATTCTGATGTAACTTAACCTGAGGCCAGCGCCAAGCGGCCAGTCTCTCAATTATAATGCAGTTGGCCAAAAACATTTTAGTGTTATTAAGTTATCCTATATTTGCACCAAAAGTATGAAGGATTAGAGGAGCATGTCAGGAGGAGACAGTCATTGTGAACAAGACCTTGTTTTTACTGTAGGGTGTTGAAGCCAAATACTGCATCCACATACCCATTGCAAGCCCTTGAGCCACTATCAGTATTTGATACTACCGTGCGCTCCTTCCTTTGTCATAAAAAAACCTAGTTTTTTAAAAATAAGGTTTCTTCTGTGTTTTTGTTTAATGTTACTTCTTTAATACAACACTTATTAATTAAGTGTGCATTCACCTGTGCATTGAAACATGCCGCATAAATACCAGTTCTAAGAGTTTAAAGTTTTTTATTTTCATTATGATGAAATAGATTTTAGATAAAAATATAAAAAACCCATATAAAGGATTTTTTAATATAGAAAAATATTCTTTGATGATATTTATCATTTAAAAATCCACATCTAGCTGCAGCTTCTGGGTTTGTCAGTTAATATACAATTTAATCCTATAAAAGTATCTGGCATTTTAATAGAGTATTATAAAATTAAGAGGCTCAGTAAATGATTTTTAGTTCCATTAAAGTTTTAAGCTTGGTTTCTTATTTTCTAATATTCTTGAGTTTTAGATAATTCATGTTTGTAATATGAGATCAAGTGAAAAGCCAAAAAACCTTGACCTTGACAATAACCCTCTTTATGTTAAGCCCCTTCTTGATTAAAGATTCTTGACATTTTTTGGACAATGGACAATTTGAAGATGATTGCAAGCGGCCTCTTAGTGGGGTGTTATTTGCGCTTAGGTGGCATGAAGAAATTTTGTAGGCTGGTTCAAACTTAACAACAGGTGTTTTGTATGAGGACAGGAACCTGAAAAAGGTATAATTATCACAAAGTTGTTACAAAGAATCTCTATTATACTTATTATAAAGCCACTGAAGTATCTAGTACTGGAAATAGCTGAAGGTCTCACTGGTGAATGAAATTTCTAAATTTTTCTGGTTTCAGCAGCAACTAAAAAATAGTAAAAAGATTCTACGTCAAATACCAAGCCCTGACTTTTTATCCTCCCAAACCCATGTTCCTGTTGGTTTCAGATGCTTGGTAAATAAACTGCACTTGGGAATATTGGGCGTTTGCATAATTTTTTTTTGGAAAGACAGAATGACTAAAGCAAGAAATGAGACATCATGAATGGGTGAGGTAATACCAACTAAAATCAAAAAAGACATTTTACAGCAATGTAGTGGCGAGGAAAATTATGATAAACTCATCTATAATGACATAATATTGTGATGCTGCGGCCAAAGAGTGGTAGAAATAATAAATTTTAATAATTTAATTGTCTACAGTCATGGGTTAGGAAGATTAAAGTAGATTAATAACTTGGTATTAAGTGCTTTCAGGGCGACAGGGATTACCTGTAACTTTTTAAATTACATATAAGTACTAAGGGTGCTCAATAGATGTAATTTACTTTGATAAATTGAGATACAGAGGTTCAGCATATGTGGAAAAGCAATGTTGATAAAAAGCCTCAAGTTGAAATTAGATATATAAAATAAGCAACAAATTAACAAATTTTAATTAACTAAAGAAACAGATAATTTAATAATTTGGTTAGTCAACCCATTTTTCAGCATGAGATAATTAACCTAGTTGATCAGATAGAATTGTTTACAATTAAGAAATTTGGTTTTAGAAAATACTTCTATAATATATTCTACTTTTCCAGGACTTTAAGAACACACTGGACCTTAATTTTTGATCTCAGGAATAGTGTACATTCTTAACTCAAAAAATTGAATCAGGATGTGCGCAGGAGCCCTCAAGTAGCTACTTTATAGGACACTTCATTAAATTAGTGAAGAACCTAATATAGACCCAGATCCAGGGGACTAAACTTTTGACATTTAACAATAATGGCGAAACTTTGACATCTATGAGGGCCATATATTCTTTTATTATAATTAGGTGGATCAGAGCAGCAAACATTTTCCATAAATTTCTACCATGTAAATCTTTGTATAATTAGCTCTTAAGGGCAGTGATATCTTATTAAACGTTATTCTCTATATAGTCTTTAAAGGTACTTGTTGTGATTCCAATATGACTGGATGATAATCTTGGGACAGTTAAGGTGGTTTGGGAAGAATCCGCTAAAATGATATCAGTTACAATTATTTGAGTGCCTTGAGATGAGGGTGATATTGGGATATAACAGGTTTATTATTGGATCGCCTCTAAATAAGGCAATGTTGACATTTGACAAATATGAATTAAATCACCTACAATTTAGGCGATAGAGACTAAAGAATAACAAGCTGAAACGAGGTGAATTGATGGAACAGAAAAGTCCAAGCTATGAGAGTGGTATTGTCCAAAGCTGCTGTATATAAGTGAGATGGGCGATTAAGGGAAGATCATTGTTAATAGGATAGAGCAAGAAAAACAGGGAGAATCTTCTGTGTTTTATTATATTGAATAAAATAGTGTAGCGGGAGCAAGTGCTCCACATTTATTAATTTAAAGTATATTTTGTTGTTTCCAAGGGCCACAATCATCATATTGTTGGTCCTAAGCTCAGTGGGCTAAACCCTGTGCAAAACCCCTTATGGCATATCTCACAAATTCCGCCAAATTACAACAGTGGTGCTCACTACAGGGGGCCCATTGATCAGTTATAAATTAAAAAACTCAGTCATCTGCTATGTCTCATCCAGGTTGCTTTGATAAAAAATCTGCACAATACAATGGGGCCGTTGCATATGAGGAGTTGAAACTTGTATTAAACACTGTGCTCAAAAGACAAGATGAGCTACTCCAGGAAGTTTTCAGTGATAAGCTGCCACCATTTGATTATGAAGGAAATATTTATGGGTTCTTTTGATGATTTGAGTTTGCAGTTGAAGGAGCCTCAGACCAGCAAAGGGCAAAGCTATTGATTTCCACCTTGGATGTTGGGAGTGCTGATCAAGTTGTTTGTTACCTTCAAGATAGTTCCGTTCCATACCAAGAAGTTAAGGAGATGGTGCTGAAGTTGTTCAGTGGAACTGCAAAGATGTCACACCGGAAAGCTGAGTTCTTGACCATTGGGTTTCAGTGAAATGATTCCCTCACTGCATATGCTGATTGATTTATGGTGGAAGCTCATGTTTTGGTTGAGGCAGAGATCTTATCTGAAGCTGATGTATGCATTGAAATGTCCTTTGAGGTGAAGCCATACTCTGAGCTTTACAATGTCATGGCCCCATTGTTGGAGGACGATGTACCTCTTCTAAACTTAGTCATTTTGTATGTCGCTTAGCTGTAACTTTCCCTCCACCCAATATTGAGCAGATTCACACTGTTGCTGTGGCAGTCCTAACCATGTGGGGGGTATCAACCAGTCAATGCAGATTCCTCCAGGTTACTCACTGCAGTCCAACATCTGTCTCATAACTGCCAAGCAACAACTGACCAACTACCTCTTCAGCCCTAACCATGCTGATTGACAGCAGGCATTCTACTAATGTGGGTCTGGATATGCCGATCATCTTCAGAATAACCTTCTGAGTGGGCTAACTTATATCAAGAACAGACATAGGCCCTATGGAGTAAGTTGTTTTAATTGTGGTCGCACTGGGAACATGGGACAATGGTGCCTCAATTGACAGATCCCTTATGTACAACAGGATCAAAGCTATCAGGAAAAAGTCAGAGCGGAGTAGAGACAGGACTCTCTACTTCTGCTATCTTAAATTCTACGTCACACCTGAATCTGCTGTATTGATTGCAGCGGAAGCCTCCCAGTATGATGATACATTCCTCCCTTAACAGCCAGTTGTGGGAGTAAATGTGTTGACTAAAGCACAAGTCAAAGAAATGGCTGACACAAGTTTTCCAGAGATATAAAGCCTTACGCTTTGTTAACTTTTTGGTGGATATGGCCTATTTCTGTTGAACGAATTGCGCAGGGTTTAGCCCACTGAGCAACGGCTAAACAATATGGAGATCAGTTGGACCCTCAATTAAGAGTAATAACCTTATATATATAAAAATATGAGGCAATTGCCCCAATTTCACTACTATTTATTTTTAATATGATCTAACTGGCAGACCCTTTCTGCTACGTTCCCTACTTCTTCCTACTCACTTCTTCTTTTCTTAAACTAAAAACCTCTCCTTCCTTCTCTCTCTCGCTCAACCTTTAGCCCTCAGTATTCCTCAATGATTCAACACATTTCGCTTAGTAAATCTCAATTCTCTATCGATGTAGAATTTGTTCAGCCCTTGAGGCTTCAACAGAATTTCCTCAATTATTGAACCCTAATTGATTCAATCTATTCACCTCACATTGCTCTAACCTATTATTTGCCCTCAGAGCTCACTTCACATCTAATTAATGATTCACTGGAACACTAGCTTATCGCCCAGTCATATTGAAATCTCAATATTACCCCCTTGACTGGATGATAAGCGCCTATTGCTTGTAGGCCCAAAGGAACTTAACGTGTACTTGGTTGATTATCTGACCACCAACAGGTGCCTTAATGGTGTAGGCATCAGCCCCAGTCTTCTCAATGATCTCAAATGGTCTGCTCCATATGCTGGCAAGCTTGTTCCTTCTTCCAAACCCATGTTGGTCGTGAAACAGGACCAATTCCCCTACCCCAAACTGTGGAAGACTGCTGCGTCTACATTGATCAGCCACATGATCCCAAATATTCTTGGCAAGACTAGTGGAATATGCCTCGGTTTGGAGTTTAATCAACGCATTTGTTAATGTAGACAAATAGCGGTGGGGTTCAACTCAACCAGTATCCTCCACACAGGAGTAAAGCAATGCAGGAAGCGCTGGATGTCGTCCATAGAGCAATTGAAATGGACTCTTACCAGTTGCTGAGTGGTAGCTGATATTGTACGCAAAGACAGCAGTGGATAAAAGGGTGCTCCAGTATGATGGCCGCTCATTTATGAGCTTATGTAGAATATTTACCAAGGTCCCATTGACCCATTCCACCATACCGTTAGATTCAGGGTTGTAGAGGGTAGTTATAACCCCGCGGATTACCATGAGCTCATTCAACTTGGCCAATATATGTGTTGTGAAATTGGTTCCATTGTCCATTAGGATAAATTGCGGACAACCATGGCGCTTTATAGCACACTCCAGGATAAACTTGGCGGTAGTGACAGCCCCCAAATCCTTGATAGCCTTTGCTTCCACCCATCTTGTAAAATGGTCGATGGCAACTAATATATATTTGGAGCAGTTTGCGCCAGTCAGCAGAGGCCCCACCACGTCTAATGAAACTGTATGCCATGCAAACCAAAGCTTAACTAGCTGGTAGGTGGTCTTCTGGTGGTATGATTTCCCCACTTGGCACTGATGGCAACAACCAACTGTCTCAAGCACATTGTAGAGCTTACTCTCCCAATAGTAGTGGGGTTGCAAGAACTCCAGCATTTTTTCAACCCTCCATGACCTACCGCCCTATGGGCATCCATAATGATTACAGGCCTGCAGAGGGCTTTAAAAACTCAGCATCAATTCCCCCATCCGCTTATATAATTCCCCATTGCGCAAGAATGTATCCCGTCTAGGCCCAATTAACACTTTAATCATGGACAGCGGCTCATCATGATATTTGCCCAAAATCATTTTTTCATACATTATATCTGCCACATCTGCTGTAATGGTGACCGTGGGTAATTGAAAATGGCAGTCCGCATTCTGATGCTTTGCCCCTGGCTGATGCGTGATCTCAAAATTATATGCTTGAAGCTTCAAAGCCCATTGTGCGAGTCGCCCTTCAGGTTCTTGCAGATTTTGTAGCCAATGCAAGGAGGCATGATCCGTTACTACTTTGAATTTCACCCCATGGAGGTAGACCCAGAATTGGTTATATGCATAAATTTTTGCTAAACACTCTCACTCAGCCATGGTGTAATTACGTTCAGGGCCAGTTAAACTGTGGCTGCAATATGAAATGGGGTGCTCCACACCATCATCGTTCTTTTGGGATAATACAGCCCCTACAGCAGAAAGCAAAGCTATCATTTGCACAATAAACTCTTTTTCAAAATTGGGGTATCGTAAAGTAGGCGCACTAGCCAACTCAGTTCGTAATACATCAAAAGAGGTTTGACATCAATCTGTCCAGTTGAAAACAAGCATTTTTCTTAAGTAGCTCAAAGAGTGGAGCCCCAATACAGCTGAAGTTGGAATGAACCGCCAGTAGTAACCAACCATCCCCAGAAACACCTGGATATCTCACTTATTGCTTGGCTGAGTCATCTTGCAGATGGCTTCTACCTTGACTGGCTGCGGACTAAGCCCTTTGGAGTTTACCACTAAGCCAAGGTATTCCAATTGTTCCTTAAAAAAGTGGCACTTTTAGGGCTTAATCTTGATATTAGCTTCCACTAAGCGGAAGAATACTTGCTCCAGGTGTTCAAGATGCTCCGTGAACATCCGCGAAAACACGTTGATAATGTAAGATAGACAAGAACACATGACAGCTTTAGGTCACCCAAAATAGTGTCCATAGCCCGCTGAAACGTAGCAGGGGTATTGCAAAAACCCTGTGGCATACTTTAGGCTGGAACAATCCCTTTGTGGTAATTATAGCGCACTTTTCTTGTTCCGCCACTGGCAACTTGATCTGCCAGTAACCTGATATCAAGTCCATAGCAGAGAAATACTTGGCCCCACCTAACCAATCTAAAGCGTCATCAATCTGCGGAAGTGGGTACAAATCTTTTTTCATAATGCTGTTAAGCTTCCAATAATTGATTACTACTTGATTGGAGCTATCTATCTTTTTGAAAATGAGCACCGGAGATTCCCAGGGACTCTTTGATGGCTTTAACATTCCCTGTTCCACCAAGGTATATATTTCTGCAGATACAACTTCTTCTGCTGCCTTTGAGTGTCAGATAGGTGTGATCTGATAGGGGGGTGGTCTCCCATGTCCACCCAATGTATGACCTCACAAGCGCAACCCAAGTCATGATCATTAGTTGCAAAAATGCTGCGATATTTCTTGAACAGATCCATCACCCTTCCTTTTGATCCTCTAATGGACCAGTTAGCGCCTCCCGCGGAACCACCATCATTATGTTGAAGATGGTTTTTTGAGGAAAGCTAAGATCTTCCCAGGAACCATAGTCATGTATCTGGTGGACCTCATCAATAGGAACCAGGTGTAGGTAAGCCACCACTTGGTGCAGCTGAACCTTCATCACCTCCTTTTGCAGATTCGCTACCAACACCTTCACTTCCCTCTGCCCCAGTAACAGTAACCCAGGAGCCACATGAGGTTTGAGCTGCGATTGTTGATAAGGCCTCACAACCTCTCTGTACAGACCTCCCGGTATATCAATTTTGAGCTCTGTCCCAATTATGAACTGATGCCCCAAAGGGATAGTCCAAGCATTTGAAGCTCATAGCGGAATCCCTTTGTACTCATAAATCTAGTTTGGAAGTGTTTGGGTCTTCCGCTTCATCTGTCAATATCTTACAGGAATCACACCATAGCTGTAGGCAAGATTGATTTGCCCAGAGCGGATTGGGTCCTCTGGGACTCCGCTGGAAGTAAAATATATAGGAATCTTTTGTCCCAGGATACTGATGGTTTCGTCTGCCATATTAACCACAGCCTCAAAGTGCTGCATAAATACAGCCCCAATCAACATGTCATAGTGGTCATCAGGCAACACCACAGCTGGAGCAGATACGCTGGCTGAACTGAACCTCAAAGGCAATGAGCTATATGTGCCTTCTGACACAGTACTCTGTGCCCCCGCAGTTACATACACTACTTGGTAGTCCACATCTGGCTTCAGCGGAAGCTTAGCCACAAGTTTGGTGGATATTATATTGACAGGAGCGCCTGTATCAATGATCGCCCAAATTTTGGTATTTTGTACGAATATGTCACAGTAGGTACATTCTATATAATAAGAACCCTTGGTGTTCAATACATAAACATTCAAGGGCGTTTGATTACCCAGAAAAGTGTACACACCAGCCCCAACATGAGGATACTCTTGAGTAATCTGTTCTACAGGAACTGCTACATCCACCCCCTCTAAAGCAGTGACATATGTGGGGGGTTCACCGCCAATCATACCATTCCGCTCAAGGATTAGTCAGGCGTATGGCTTATACATGTCTTGGAAGAACCCCATGTCCGCATTATTGGGGTCTCTACCACGGCTTGAAGCCAGAAGGTGGTAAGGGATCTGTTGGTATAGTAAATCCTCAGAGTGTGCCCCGGAGGTGACACAGGGTGATTCATAATGTACATCAGGGACAATTACAATTAAATTAGCTGAAGCAGAGCGTCCTGTCTCTCTCCGCTCGCCCTTTTCCCTGTTCATATGGGACAACAGATACTGCATGGACCCTGGGTTTGGCCTAACAACTAGCTGCATAATGAACTGTTTGGCCACATGAGAAACAACTGCTTAAAACTGGCACTCATCTCAGAATCACCCCAGAAGGTCTAGGTCTACTATTGAACCACGGTTTATTATGGGCCCTAGGATAAACGGTTTGATCATAATAGGGATGTAGAGGACCCGCCCATGAATTAAGTGGCCGAGGAGTGACCCTCCAATTACCCCCATATTGGTGGGATCCTTCGTTTAGTAGATTATCCATGGCAGATACAGGATCCTTTCGCTCCACATTGGGAGCACTAAAGGTGGCGGATAAACGGCGTAGATGATGGATGATTTTGAGTAACTCTGCATCCTCCTGAAGAGTGTAGCCATAGTATTATGCAATTCGCGGTAGGGCTTGATAGCCGCCATCATTGCTATGCCTACCTACTCATTAGATAAGACATTGGCACCCAACAACACATGAGCCTCATTAGTGAATCGCTCCGCAAAATGTATTTTAGACTCATTTTTTTGAAAAGATATTGTTAAAAAGTCCGCCTTGCACTGAGCCATTTTCTCCTTTCCCCCAAAAAGGCGAATTACGGTCTCCTTCACCTCTTGTTAAGCTACAGTACTGTCTTTAAGATAACAAGGAACTTGATTAGCACTTGAAAAATCCAACGCAGATAACAATAGTTTAGCTTTTTGTTGATCAGAAGCCCCCTCTATGGCAAACTTGAACTGCTTGAAAAACCCATGTATGTTACCATTGCTGTTAAATGGGGCAGCCTGTCACTGCAGATTTCTTTTTCCTTAACAACCTTATCTAATTTATACTCCGCACAGTCTAGCCGCTCCATAGTGCTTCTCAAGAGTTTGGCAAGTTGGTTGTCATGACCACCTACCAGGAGCAGTTGGCGGAAGGCATGGTTGAGCTGCTCAGTAATATTCTTATTCTCATGTAAAAGCACTTTTTGCGCCTGAAGTAAGGTATCTAAAGCAAGCTTCAGTTCCCCATAGTGAGTTATTTCAACCACTGGGTTAGTACCCCATCAAAGCGAGATGGTTGCGCTATAGGTACCATTGATGTAGTTGTAATTAATTGATCAATGGGCCCCCTGTATTGAGCACCACTGTTAACTTTTTGGAGGATATGGCCTATTTCTGTTGAACAAATTGAGCAGGGTTTAGCCCACTGAGCAACGGCTAAACAATATGGAGATCGTTGGACCCTCAATTAAAAGTAATAACCTTATATATATAAAAATATGAGGCAATTGCCCCAATTTCACTACTATTTATAACTAATATGATCTAACTGGAAGACCCTTTCTGCTACGTTCCCTACTTCTTCCTACTCACTTCTTCTTTTCTTCAACTAAAAACCTCTCCCTCCTTCTCTCTCTCGCTCAACCTTTAACCCTCAGTATTCCTCAATGATTCAACACATTTCGTTTAGTAAATCTCAATTCGCTATCAATGTAGAATTTGTTCAGCCCTTGAGGCTTCAACATAATTTCCTCAATTATTGAACCCTGACTGATTCAATCTATTCACCTCGCATTTCTCTAATCTATTAATTGCCCTCAGAGCTCACTTCGCATCTAATTAACAATTCACTGAAACACTAGCTTATCGCCCAGTCATATTGAAATCTCGACACACTTGTCAAATGTTTGACCAAAATCCGCCAGACAAGCTAGAACCGTTCACAGATGCATTGACTCTAAGAGGAGTAGAGGTCGCCTTTCCAGTGGATGCTATTACAACAGGATATCCTAAAGTTGGTGCGGGTATTATAGGTTTCCTGGGAAAACGTGAACCGCTGAATGTACATGATATAAATAGCTAGAATTCTTCTTACTCAGAGTGCACTTACTGTGACGTTGTGGTAGCCAAAACCTGATTATGAGCTATAATTGATATGGGCTCTTGTTAACATTGTCTCCATTAAGTTGGTGGCAAAGTTGTCTTTAAAACAAGACATAGACCACTGGATGGTGTATGGGACCGCTGGAGCAGAAACTACGGTCTTTAAGGGAGCGTATAGCACACTTCCCTTGCAGTTTGGATCCGTCGTTGTTGTGGCTCCAGCAGTAGTATTACCAAATAATAGCTACAATATGTTGATTGGGACTGCTTAAATGCAACACTATGGGGCTGTCGTTGACATGATGGAAGAGATCCTAGCCATTTTGGGACAACGGATTCCAAAACTATTTCACCGCCAGTGGAGTGCTGAAGGGTTCAGTGCATATGGGACAAATCAACCTTGCTTACAGTGATGGGGTGATTCCAGTGCACTATCATCACTTAAAAGGGAAAACTTGGGCCCTTCCCCATCAGACGTATGAATATCATGGGCTACCACTTAGAGCAACTGGAGCTATATCCATTACCTCTGGACACCAAGTAATAGTAGACACTGAGTTAGAGGTGGAAGTGCCAGCTGGGCTCTATGGGGAGATAATTGGGCCTTATCAGCAATTGCAGCTTGAGCCTCGCGTGGCTCAAGACATCATACTTCTGGGTCATGGAGAGATCATGGTATTTTTAGCCAATCTTCAGAAAATACCAATTTGAATCTGTCGGCATCAGATCATAGCATATCTAAATTTGGACTTAGATGGGGAGGTCAACCAGGTACATGAGTTCAGGTTTCTGAATGAATTTGGTCTTCCCATTGAACCACATCTCATTGTAATGGCAGTCGTATTATGGGAGAATTTAATGGGGTTATTGGAAGACCAGAAGGATTGGAAAGAAGCTTTATTTCAAAAATATAAAGAGATTTTTCTGTCAACAATCATGATTTAGGGTGCACTTGGGGTCATGCTTAGCTGGACATTGGAGATCATCCCCCATCAGGTCTCAGCCAATCCTCCAATCAAGGACAGCTGAAGAAGTCATAACCGAGGAGATTGACAATCTGCTAGAGCAGGGAATGCTTGAACCATCTAAGAGTCCGTTGGCTTTGCCTGTCTTAATTGTTAAAAAGAAGGATGGTACTAATCGAGTAGTAATTGACTACCAGAAGCTCAATAGTGTTATCAAAAAAGACTCATACCCTCTTCCACAGATTGATCATGCACTGGATTGGTTAGGTGGAGCTCACTACTTCTCGGCAATGGATTTGATATCCAGACATTGGCAAATTAAGTTGCCTGCGGTTGAACAAGAAAAATGTGCCATAATCACATCCAAAGGGCTTTTCCAACCCACTCAGATGCTGCAAGGGCTATGTAATGCCCCAGCTACGTTCCAAAGAGCAATGTACACCATTCTGGGTGATCTGAAGCTGTCATGAGTACACATGTAACTTGACAATATTAATGTCTTTTCTCGCATGTTCACTCAACACCTTACCCATTTGGAAGAGGTATTTTACCAACTGCTGAGGCCAATATCAAGATCAAGCCCCAGAAATGCCATTTCTTCAAGGATCAGCTGGAGTACCTCAGTTTTGTAGTGGATGCAACTGGGCTAAGACCCCAACCTGCCAAGGCGGAGGCTATCTGGAAGATGACTAATCCAGTTAGTAAGCGGGACATTTAGGTGTTTTTGTGGATGGTGGGTTACTACCGCAGCTTCATACCCAATTTCAGTTGCATTAAAGGTCCGTTGGTTGAGCTACTAAAGAAAGATGCCATGTTTGAATGGATGGAACGGTGTCATGTGCCTATGATACACTTTAACACTCTAATTAGTGCACCCATGTTGCACTACCCTAATTTTGATAAGGAATTTATAGTGCAGATGGATGCATCACTTTCTGCTGTTGGGGAGGTCCTGTCTCAGAAGGACAACGAGGGGGAGGAGCACCCCATGACATACTGCAATCATAGCTTGAATTGCCATGAACGAAATTACACTGTAACTGAGCGGGAGTGCTTAGCAGTGATTTATGCATATAAGCAGTTTCAAGTTTACTTTTATGGAGTAAAGTTTAAGATTGTAACAGATCATGCATTGTTGCGCTGGTTGCAGAATCTGAGAGAGCCTGAGGGGCGGCTAGCCCGATGGGCTCATAAGCTGCAAGCTTACAACTTCAAAATTCTTCATTAACCTGGAGAAAAACACCAAAATGCCAATTGTTTATCAAGATTGCCAACAATTGCAGTTACGGCGGATTTAAGCAACATAATGTTTGAAAAATGCTCAGCAGAAAGTATGACAATGAACCGCCTTAAGTGATTAAAGCATTGAATGAAATGTGAAAAAATACCTTCCAACGGAATGGGGAACTGTACAAGCGGATCAGAGATTCTATGGTAATTTTCTGCAACCCTCAGCATGGCCAGAAATTATTATGAGCACCCACAAGGCAGTTAACATGGTAGGGTGTGCAAGACAATGGAGTTGTTGAGCCCTCAGTACTATTGGGAAAGTATGAACTTTGATGTGCTTGAAACCAATTCCTGTTGCCATCAGTGCCAAGTGGAGAAGACATTCCGCCGTAAGACTTTGTATCAGGTAGTAAAACCACATTTTGCTTGGCATATGGTTTCCCTTGATATCGTTGGTCCCTTTTCCAACAGGAGCCAGCGGGTGTAATTACATTCTTGTAGCCATCTACCACTTGACCCAATGGGTTGAAGCGAAGGCAATATGAGATTTTGGGGCAGTTACAGTGTCCAAGTTCATGATGGAATGCATTACTCAGCGACATGGCTGCCCTCAGTTTATTCTCACTGATAACAGAACCAACTTAACCTCACACATCCCCAAACTGAACGAGCTTATGGGAATCCATGGGGTTCTGATGATCCCATACCACCCCAAATCTAATGGAATGGTCAAACGGGTGAATGGGACTCTGGTGAACATCCTACAAAAATTAGTAACGGATCAACCTTCTGAATGGACCTCCCTCCTTTCCACTTCCATGTTTGCCTATAGCATTAGTTATCATTCCACCACGTGGAAGAGTCCATTCCAGTTATTATATAGCTGACACTCAGATCTTCCAGCATTACTTTAACCATGTGTAGAAGACACCGGTGGAATGGAACCCCAACACTATTTGATTAACCTCGTGAAAATTCTGATCAAACTGCAATATAAAGCATATTTCTTCAGCTTAGCCAAAAAGATCAGGAATCTTGCCACCAATCAGGTATTTTGAGTGGGTTAGCACAGTTCAAAGAAGGTAATATGGTTCTCTTCTATGACCAACATTGGTTCAGGTGGAAACACAAGCTGGCATTATTTGGATTGGTCCATTTGAAGTTATAGAGAAAACTGGGGTTGA
>JAKSZP010003260.1:0-49061 GCA_022478985.1 Massospora cicadina
GTATCAGTTCAGCTATTTGCAGACGCGTTAGAAACGCTGTCTTGAGTATATTTTTGAGTTTGAGACCAACTCTGAGACGTTTGGGATGCCTTGAGTTGAATGGATTGTAGACCCTCAAATGAACTCGTTACTTTCTCTGGCCAAGTGCCATTGAAATTGAGGCGTCATGGGTAAGATGTGGTGAACATCGAACTCTATTTATTATTCTAAGTTAATACTAATAAAATAATCAAATATAAAGAATTAGATATCAATCATCAATATTCCTACAGTTCTATAGTTTAAAATATAAGCTTTTAGTATTAATACTTTATGTTGTATTAGATAGAGGATTTACTTGTGATCAGGAAGATCAGGGCAGCGTGCCATCATCTAAGTAATGACAGAAGAATACAACTTCAAGTAGAATTACCAAGGAGTTATATCTTAACTATAGTCACCGTCTGGTCTGTTGTCTTCATACAATAAATGTTTGAAACTCCACCTTACCTTATAAGAAGAACCAGCCATCCTTAATAAACCAAAAAGTCAACATGGGAATCTTCCCTTGGGAAAATGAAAGGGTAATGTAAGTCCTGGGGAACGTCCTCTGGGTGGTGATCAGGCCATTTTCCCATTTCCAAGTAAGAAGGCACAGAAGAGGATGGCTGTACCCCTCATTACTTAAGGCAACTTCACTCACGTAGTAGATGAGCGCTGGGTAACAGCCCTTCCGCTTTGGATCCTGCTTCAAGTACCCACACAATCCTTGGCAGAACTGTTATGAGGAATCATTGAAATCTGCACCGAGATCACCAAAAGAAAAAAGATCATAACCAATTTAAGCGGCAATCAGCCTAATGCTCAGATTTTAGATGGTCAAAAAGGTATGAAGACTGATCTATCAGCTGGAATGCCTGACATTTGTGATTCAGTTAACATGACAATTGGAAAAATCTCCCCCCTCCCAAAGCCTGTTGGGCTTCACCCCCAATGGCAGGTAATAGCACTGGACACCATTGATGAGTTTTGAAGCTTCCTGCTGACAAATCAGGTGTTGAGCCTGATGCAATGCCAATGACTGAACAAATGGCCCAGCGACTGAGCATGGGTGGGTTGGGCGCCCCAAACCTGTTCCCAACCAAATGGGCCCACCCCTATGTGGAGTGGCCAAGGGGGAACCCACTGCTCATTGGGCTAAACGCCGTTGTGCCAACCATCAGAAATGTAGCTGAGCCTTGGTTCAGACATTTGAGGTCAAACTGACAGTGACTCGGCCCACTGCCAAGTTTTTTGATGTCTGTTTCCATGGAACTAACCCACCCATTTGCAAATAATTTGCCAGTTAGGTCGAATTTGTGGGAACTGATCCTGGCTTGTTTTCCCCCAAATTGACTACTATTTAATCAGTTGCATCACACTGAGAAAATTATTGGTCAATTTTTCTTTCTAGAACTTCCATTAAAAATCCTCCCTAAAATTAAATTTTTATATGTTAAAAATTAAGCCGCCTTATCTGCTGATGTTCTCATACCCCTTGGGGTTAAAGGCTATGTGCATCTGGTACTTTTATTTTGTGACTATATGAAAAGCTGGCTCACCAGTAGATATCGGTGGAAATCCTTTCCAGTTCCATATTTGTCATATCAGCAGCAGTGCCTTGGACATTCTGGTTTGCTGTTCAGATGCTCTGGCATCCTGGGCTGGCAGGCCAGTCTAATTCTTAATTGCTGTTCGCCTGACAGAAGCCTCATCAAAAACACTTACCCTCCCAAGATGATACTAGGGGAATGACTTCAGGTGCTATAAATGTACTATAACAAACACTATGTTAATTTTATCATTACATATGTAGTATTTGGCTCCTCATTTAGCCAAGATTTATTGAGATCCCGTTCAGATGGCCTGCAGTTTCTTTGGCTGCCCTCCTCTTAGGCGATAAAATAGTACTTTGTCTCGTAGAATGAACTCTGGTAGCCTGGCTTGTACTGACTATCATGTTGCGTTTGGGAATAGTTGCCTCTATGTTGCTTGAGGCTTCTAATTGCATTTTAATAAGTTCATCAGCAACTTTTTATTATAAGATTGCATGCTTTAGGTTCTTTCATTCCATGGTGACTCTCAAGATTCTCCCTAAACAAGGTGTAAGCCTTTTCTTGGAGAGAAGTTAGGTATATGCTACTATGGAGGACTTAACCTTCAAACTACTCAAATGGTCCCATAAGTTCCAATTAAGTTTTGATCTTATGTCATCGATTTAGGTTTTGAAGTTGGAGTATTACCTGAATTACTCCAAATTTGACTTATAATCATTTTAATATTATATCTCAAATAAATTACCTAATTTCAAGGCTAAATTCACATGACTCCATAATCTGTGGCCCAAAGAACACAATATCTTCATCAGCTATTCATTCTGGAAGCTAGCAAGTTATAACTCTAAACCTGTTCTATTGGAAGAGCTCCTACTTGAGGTAGATACCAATTTAACTTATGCTATGAAACTATCACCAGGAGATAAAGAAGTTAAGCTTACCTTCAGGTGGGACTCTATGATGGACAAACCATTTGGGAATCAAGATTGATCAATGAATCACTCTGCCAATACCCAGAGATCCATGATTCCCTTTTACCTTCAATACTATATAACAGTAATGTCTTATTTTTAAATAAAGTATTTTTAAGTCAAATAGCTCATATCTTGATTATCTAGTTTGAGTTTGATCTAGTGAACAAAGTCTCATACATCTCTGCATCTTATGAAGCTCATGTACTCTCAGCTGACCGTGATGCATTAAGTCACCTGCAGTCATCCACTATGTTGGGCTCCCTAGCGTTAGCACCTGTTCAATGCATTTTATGGAGTTGTGACATCTGGTGCTCACTACAGGGGCGCTTTCAAGGCGCACACTGAAGAGAGCCTCATCTTTGGACGAAAAGGATGAATCTACCATGAGCACTTCAGATCTGATTTTCTGGCCATCTTTTTGGAATAGTCAAGATGCAGTAACTGTGGGAAGAGATTATATCAAGAAATTCTTTGAGTATTTTAAATAAGAAGGTCCCACTTTAGAAAATCACTGAGCCAACTAAGCCCTTGCTTAACTTACTATACATGCCTGCTATAATAAAATCATATACCAAAGAGCAATATAGGTAACATCAGGACCATCTAGTACTAAAAAATATAGGTAACATCATAAAGTGAAGAAATTAAATGGCAATACTTTATCTTGAGAGAGAAGCAAAGTGCTATAAGAACGTATGGGACTGTGACCAAGAAGACATTTGGGAAAGCATCACACAGGGAAATCAAAACTGGCCTCTAGGATACCTTGCAGTTATTAGAAGCTACACTGCAAATATCTTTCTATTTTGAACTAAAATAAGAAGAAGCTAGCTAAGATAATTTATATCCTTCAGCTGAATGAAGAAGATTAAGCTAATTAGAGTGCTCAAACTTGATAAAAACCATTTTTCAATACTAACAATAATATTTATTTAGGTAACCAAAAACAAATTTTGAATTTATTGTCTTTTCCCAATCTGCTGTTTCAGAGAAGAAAGTGGAAACGAAGCTCACTGCACTTTTGGACTAAAAACTCTAAGCAAATATTAAAACTTGGCCAACAAACCTTGACAAACTATTGACCTAATCAAGCTGGTACAAGTTGATTGTTAATTTCCAAACTTGATGATGGAATTAAGCCTTAAGAGCCCATGAAAGCACTGAATACCTCCAGTGCCTCAAGATGCCAAAATCTCTGGAAAATGCACTTGGAGCTTACTGTCTTGCAAGCAGTGATAAGCTTGATGGCTCCTCGCTGGTGAGTCTGTCACCCTGCGATTCTAATGGATACCCTCCAAAAATTGGGCCAAAATTACTAAATAATTATCAAGCTTACTGGTTCCACTCTTAGCTTGGGAAAACACTGGTACTGACAAACCTGAGCCCAAAATTATTCTGAAAGGGCCTGCTTCTAAGGTCTAGGGATTAATTAATATTTATAGTCAAAAACTTACCTCAGAAGGACAAACCATCATTTCAACCAGCAAGGAACTGCCCACTGAGCATTCTCCTGAACCATTATTTGCCCCCAGAATTGGAAACAAGGCTGTCAGCTCATATAAGCTGTGCCCTGCATATCATACCAAAATAATCTACCACGCCATCAACTATTTTAAGCATAAGGGTATGAACACTCCTGAATTTAAGTGCTTCAACTATTTCAACTCGCAAGTTTGCACCTCTTGTGATGCTACCACAGTCACCTCCAGCTTTAAGGCTGATGAATTAGTTCCTATCATCAGAATTATGAAAATTTTTCAAGAACTATCGCACTGTGGAGCCTGACTTAGACTGCCCAACAACTCATTACAAGGTTGATAATGACGCCATCGCCAACTTCTCCCAGGTCATGCATCAGTTTGAGTATTGGGATTATAAAAGAGGCTTGCTGACAACGTTCAACTATTTGAGGTGATGAGCTTTAGCTTTCAAAACCAAGCGCCATCCAGCATTTTGAATTTTCTCGCCTGTTTGCTAGTGTACAGATGACCACCTGACGTTGTATAACTTGGTTGTTCTTTAAGCGCAAATCAGCGTCGCCTTGTACCATGTGCCCAATTCCTCTCATCCGCTATATACGCCTAAAGCACGCCATTGGCATCTACTCCCATATAGTTTTTCCAAATGGAAATCGCGCTGCTCTAACTCAGTTATTCTGACGGTCTACCTTTGCAATTTCAGAAAACCTTATCAGTTTAACCCAAGGTCCTCTTACTCAAACCCTCAGGCTTAGAATACCCCACAAATAATTCTAAAATTGCCTGTGACACCCTCTCTAACCTTGCTGCCACAGCTGAGGGCAAGATTTACCCTCTCTTGATGCCAAATTTTTTGTACTGAGTATTAATAAGAATTTAAATATACTTATTGATGGTGGAAGTCCTAGACGTTGCTGGCCAACTATGTCACTGACAAGCAGTTCATTACACTCAACACTAAACGCAAGGTTCAACGCTAGAAGAACTTCCAGCACACGGCACAGGATCTCCTTAAGATGAGGTTCAGCGTGGCACCTTGACCCAAACTGAGCTGTCTTAAACCTTGACTGACCGTCAGATGAACATCTTTGAATTTTTGAGCAGAAATGCATCAGTCAAGGGAACCTGATAAGATTAACCAGCCAATTCACATCAAGATTACGCCACAAATACCTTAACAATTATTTGGATCAATTATTTATTCCTGGAACAAGACTGACTCCTCTTAAACAAGACTTGAGGGGGACTCTCTCAGGATTCTCCATATGCAAGGTGTAAGCCTTGTCCTGGGGAAAAGATCAGCATATGCTACTATGCGGGGCTTGACCTTCAAACTACTCAAATGGTCCCATAAGTCCCAAATTAAGGTTTGATAGTATGGCATCAATTTAGTTTCTGACATTGGATTATTACCTGAATTACTTCAAAATCAGCTAATAATCATTTTATTGTTTTACAAATAATTTACTTAATTCCAACTATACATTCACACAACTCCATAATATATAGCCCAAAGATTCTGATATCTTCATCAGCTATTCATTCTAGAATCTAGTAAAGTAATAACTCTAAACCTGTACTATTAGAAAGAGCTCCTACTTAAAGTAAATACCAATTTAACTTATGATATTGTAAAAATTTACTTAAGGGTTATTATCAGCAAACAACCCTAGTAATCTTTTTACTGCAAAGATTCAGTTCCTTGTGCACTTTGTCTTTGATGTATACTATAAAAGATTATTGGTTGATAATAGTATGATGACTATTATCCATAGTTGAGTGTGAAAAACTTATATCTCAGCCCAACGCTTGGCCAGTATTCCCTATTAAATACTTGAGTTGTCGTGATCTAGGGGTTTGTTCCCTCATTCTGAACAACTCAATCTTCTCTGAGATTCCCCCAGTGACAGTCTCTTTGGTCCAACACACAGCTGGCATCAATCCCAATTGTGTCTCCTTCTTCTCTAGATCCTCGCTCATATCTTTACTCTTTTCACTAAGAGACTTCCTATTATCGCACACAGCAATAATATCCTTGAGAAGAATAGCACAATTGAAAGCTGATAATAGTTTACTAATTAAACTATATACTGGATGAAAACTATAGAATTATAAAATCTGTACTAAAACTCTGTTTTTTATTATAAGTAAATTCCAGAGAATTTATAGTGATGATTCAGTTGTCTAACCCTCAGTTGACAACTCTTCAATGAAACGGCAGCTGTTGCCATTGAAACACCCATCCTCGTCTCAGCAGCGAAGGTTTTCCCTATCCTGGCTAGGATCACATCATTGGACAACCTCAAGACCTAAATATAAAAGAGTCAGAAATTGTGTCCCTAATGTTTTCCTATCAATCCAAGCAAACCAATCATATTTTGCTAGTGACCTGATTAGGTAATGGGACTTATTACCCATTAAGGCAGGTCATGAACTAACTGATTGATTCGCTAGTTTCAGGTGGCATCACTTGCCTCACAAATTGGTATTCATTCTCAACCAGTTGGTGATGAAACCTGACCGATACTAATCAGTACACCTGATAGTTAATCACTATCAGATGCCCTATATTGTTGGTGACTCCACCCGGCGAGATCTTAAGTATTCATCCAGATTGATCCCTGATGGATACGACCAGGCGAAAATCCCAAATCCCCCAAATATAGTTACTCCAAAACTTGGGCTAACCGATTTCCAATTCACTTTGCCTTAGGGAATTATCCCCTAGTTTTTCCCAGTAATCTAGCAGGCTGGGAATATAGGCAAAAATCCCAACACCCCCCCTTTTGCCTAGATTTCCAGCGAGAAAAGGACCAGGGCATGAGAACGCTGCTTTGGACACTCAGTCATATACTTCGTTGGCTCAAGCAGAGTATGATTATTAATACTCAATGCTGCTTGGGATGACCTTCAGCATGTGGCACTCTTCCTCTTCCTCCTTGCTACCACCTACTCAGAGCACGGTCCTCACAATCTTTTGTTGTACCAGACTGATCAGTTTACTTATGACAATATTAGACCTGGGATATGGTTTTCACCCCTCAGGGCATATGACCCGCTGTCATATTCAGGATTCTTGGTCCGGCATCCTTGATTTCAAGATTTTATCCTTATTCTTGACAGAAGATTCTTACCATTGATGTTTGTTTCATGGCGCAATTAAGAATACTTATTCATGTTTGCCCTCATTATTTCTCTCATAACCTCTTGGCTCAAGCCAATCCTAATACTTCTTTTGAAGAGCTTATCTCATTATTTTTGAGATTAATTTCTTTAAACTGGAGCTTAATGGATTATAGGGTGCATAATGTCAACTTCCATATAATTCCACCATCCCCACTCTCATCCAGCTCATATGTCAAATTCCAAGTCATGGTATCAAGAGCTTCTAAATACTTTTTCTGATCAAGATTTCTAAATCATCCAGCAGATGAGTCAGGATGCAAAACAGAACATCTTATATGACCTTTCAGGAAGCATACGCCTAGTCTGGCGCCAGCAGCTAGTCTTTCCATTGAATTACCATAAATGGTAATTAATCCCTTCGAAATCAGGCTTGCAATCATTTTAAATAACTCTCAGCTAATACTTCCTCTATCATTAATTCCAGAGTTGGATTTTAAAACTCTCCTGGATTTGGCCCCTTTTGCTGATTCACCAACCATCGTCGTGGATGCTCCAGAGATTATGCCATTTGCACTTGATTGCTCTTTTCTTGGCAGGTTGGACCTGCTTCCTGAGTTCCTCTTCCAACTCGGACAATATCACAAACCCAGTGTTCTGGCTACCAAGCTCACCATTGGTAACAGTATTCATTTTGAGCTCCCCTACACTGAGCTCTGGTCCCAAGTCACCAAGGCTTTGTCCCTAGTGCTGAATCCCTCTGATCTTGTAAACATCCTAAATCAGGATATTGCCACTTATGCTCTTCGCTTTGCTGGCCAAGTTCTTTAAAGTTGGTCCACAAAGCTTCCAGCCTCTCCTTGGTTTCACCGCTCCTTCAGCTTCAGCTTCCAAGAATCCTGTAGTCATTTCTTGTAGTATGCCATTTGCTTCTGCATGACTATCTCTTCACTGGTGCTTCCCATTGGTGTCTCCCAGCAATGGCTTTAGTAGGGGGCATGATTTGGCAACCCCCATCCAGTATCCCTTGTTTGCTGCCAGCCCATATGTCCAGTGTTCTTGATGAAGCCCATCATCAGGCGCTCAAGACTAATCTTCTAGCTCTGGTACCATATCAGGATTACTCAGGGTTATTCACTAACTGCCTCTTCTTATACTGTTTCTTTCCTCCCCACTCCGGGGTTTTGTAATTGGCTTCATTCAACATCTCAATTTCCCTTCACCTAATTGCTTTTTCTCAGGGCTCAGCATCCGAATAACAAATGTGGTTTCATGTAGGTCTCGCCCTCGCTAGCATCTGATCACATATCAATTTTGACAGGCTGTTTATTCCTACCGCGATCCATCCTCCCTCCCCAAGAGGTGACATTAGTGGAATCATCCCCATATTAAGGACAATTAATAAAAATAAAAATTATAAGACTTTATCTTTTATATGCAGTTTATAATATTTTTTCAACATCTTTTATCATTTTTTTATTCTTCTTTTTTCCATGGAACTTGACCTTGTTTCAGTTCAGCAGTCCTTATTTTTATTTTTTCTCCAAAACTGGGTCCATGGTACTTAAACCTGTTAGTTTTCTAAGGTTCAGAGGCCCTTTTTTCGGACTTAACCATCTAGATTGGTTCAGAGGTTCTTTTAGGACTTGACATAATCATCAGGACATGGCCAACTTAATGGTTCATTGGTCCTTCAGGAACTCTTTTATTTTTTCCATTGATCCATCACTTCAGATACTTAGCTTGGACTCAAATTACAACTCTTCCACCCAAGAGATTCTTGATGGAGTAGGCATCAGTTGCTGTCTTGGTGATAACTTCAAACAGACCTGACCACAATCCATCTAGTTTGTTTCTTCTTCCAAAACCATGCGTATCACAATAGGATACTCTTTCACCTATTCAATAATCTTCTAAGGCTAGTCAGTTCTTAATTCTTTTGATTTTGCTTGTATCCTCTTCTTCAACATATTATCAAATGCTTGCAATTGCATATCGATCAGGATATTTGTCAGTCTGTTCAAGTACTGTTTGGCACTCATCCCCAACGTTATTTCCACCACCAAATATGAAATTGGTTGCAACATGGCCTTTCTCCCGTACAACAACTCAAATGGCATTTTTCCCATCGCTGTATGATGACTGATATTATAGGCGAATGTAACTGAACTCAGGTACATTCCCCATGTGGAAGTTCTTCCTGATACCAGCTTTCTCAGTGTCATGGCCAGTGTTCTATTTACCCATTCTACCATTCCGTTTGTCTTCAGCTGGTAGGGTACTGACATGACTCCTCTGATCCCCATTATCTCATTCAATCACAGGATCACATGAGATGTGAAGTTTGTTCCATTATCACTAAGCAGAACCTGTGGACATCCATGTCAATATACTACTTGATCCAGGATAAACCTTGCGGTGCTGGTAGTGTCTATTTTTGTTAGGGACTTCATCTTGACCCATCTTGTCAGATGGTTGATGACAACTATAATGTACTTGACTCCCCCTGTGCCATCAGCTGTCCCATCACGTTGATGGACACCATATGCTAGGCAAATCCAGGGTGGACCAGTCAGTATCCAGTTGTATTCTTATGTGGTTTGTGCAGCCGGCACTCCACGCAACAAGCTAGATAATCCGCGACATTGTATTTGATTAACTCCCAGTAGTACTGGCAAATATGATTGGTTGTTTTTCTCAGGCCTCCATGCCTGACAACCTTATGAGCTGCTTACACGATAGCTGCTCTTTCTGTTGGCTTCAGGAATAGTAACTGCTTCTGGTAATTGTCTTAAATACTTGTCCATCCATGGTCTTGGTGTTTTCCATTGTTTTTTGAATCACACCTTGGATTTCTTGGGGCTTGTTCCCAATTTCTCTGTTGACCATTCTCTGGAATAGCTCATCCGCCTGCGGGTATACCATCTGGACCATTAGTAACCATGATAAGCTATCCGCATTCTGGTGAGAATCCCCACTCTGTGGACAATCTTGCAATTGTAAGCCTGAAGATTAAGTGCCCATTGGGCCTGTCATCCTTCTGGTCCTCTTAAATTATGGAGCCAACACAAATAAGAGTGGTCTGTCACCACTTTAAAGTGCGTTCCATGTATGTACACCTGAAACTGCTTACAGGCATAAATAACTCCAAGGCATTCATGCTCAGTTATGGTGTAGCTCCTCTCAGCGGCTGAGAGTGTCTAGCTCACATATGCCACTGGATGTTCATCTCTAAGTTCGTCTACTTGGCTTAGTATGGCGCCGATCACCATCAATGAAGCATCAGTTTTTATAATAAACTCTAGTTCAAAATACAGATATTTCAGAATCAGAGAATTAATTAAATACCAGCGTATCTCATCTAAGGATTCTTGGGCTTCTTCATTCCATACGAATCCTTTTTCAGATCCTTTAACAGATGGAATAAGGGCTCGGCTATTTGGGCGAAGTCCTGAATAAATCTTCTGTAGTATCTGACCATCCCAAGGAACACTTGGATGTCTCAGACACTCTACAGCACAGCCATCTGTTATATGGCTTCTATCTTCTGGGCTAGTGGCTTCAATCCACTGGAAATGATCACAAATCCTAGATAATTCAACTCTCGTTTGAAGAAGTGACACTTCCTCAGCTTAATCTTTAGGTTAGCCATGGACAGTCACTTAAATACTTCTTCCAAGTAGTGTAGGTGATAAATAAAAATCCTACTGAACACATTAAAATCGTTAAGGTATACCAGGATGCACAACAACTTCAAGTTGCTAAGTATGGGGTCCATGGCCCTATGGAACATTGCAGGCGCATTACATAGACCCTGGGGCATCCTGTTGGTTGGTATAGCCCCTGAGCGGTAATACTTGCACATTTTTCCTGGTCTTCTTTTGGCAAGTCAATTTGTTAATATCTTAAGATCAGATCCATTGTGGAGAAATACTTCGCTTCTCCCAATTGGCCTAGTGCATCGTTGATCCTCAGTAGGGGATACAAATCCTTCTTCAAAATTTTACTCAGCTTTTAGTAGTCGATCACCATCTGGTTGGAGCTACAATATTTCTTCACAATCAGAATTGGACTCACCCAGGGACTTGATGATGGAACTAGAAGTCAATGCTTCACTAGTTTGCTGATTTCATCTTCAACTTCTGCTTTGCTGGCTTTCAATTATCAGATCAGTCTCGTCCTAATTGGCAAATTTTCTCAGGTGTTGACCTTGTGGATCACCTCTCATGCGCATCCCAAATTGTAATTGTCCTGAGCAAATACTTCCTGATAATTTTAGAATAATTCAAGAACCTCCTCTTGCTGTCCTTCCAACAGATCAGTGAGTTGCTCTTGATCAACCAATAGGCTGATGCTATCAGTTACACCAGCCGGTAATCCCATCTCATCAAGAGTCCCAAAATCATGGAATCTCCTTAATTTGGCCGTCAGGATCAGATGAACAAACGTGATGATCTGGTTCTTCCTAATCTTTATTGGTTTTCACTTAAATTCGCCAGGAGAACTCGAATTTCTCCATGGCCCAGCATTATTATCCCAGGAGCCACCTAAGGCTCCACTCTGGACTTCTTCCAGTGGTTTCCAACCTCCCCATACAACAGCTCAGGTATCTCCAATGTCAACCCCATGTTGACTATCATCTGCGATCCTGGCAGTATGGTCTTCTCATTCTTGATCCTTAGTGGAATTCCCCAGTTCTCTAGGATTTTTGCAGACATCTCTTGTTGCTTCCTACCAACTAATTGGTACCAAATCGGGACCTTGTCATCATTATATATTAGATTAATGAAGTTGTTTCTCTGATTCAACGGAGCTCACCATCCTTCTAATATACCAATGTAACGTCTGACCCAATATGGTCAACACTATATCCTCAAAGTTACATTTAACTCTGTACTCGCATAGAAACTCTGGTCCATTCAGAATGTCATAGTTTTGGTTGGCCAAAACTATTGCTAGAACAGATACCACCAATGACCCGAATCATAGTGCCAAATCACTATACACTCCACAAGAGATGGTGGTATTTGGCCCAGCTGTCCTGTAATCCTTCTTATGTTCCAAGTCCAGAGAGATCTTCATCTTATTCACCAACTTGGTCAAGAATGTTAATGGGCACTCCGCTGTCAACAATCACCTTCACCTGTACTCAATCTACTTGTATGTATATATATGTACACTCAGTTCATTGCAATATAGTGTTTATTGAGTGAATAGAGGCGTTATTAGCCAAATTGAGGGTGTAGATATTGCGTTGATCAGTCAGGAAACGATTCTTTTATCACGCTGAAGGGGATCAACAAATTTGCCTCATCTAATCGGACTTCAGATAACTTTTTGGATTCTCAGCAGTTTAAATCTTGTCCATCAGTTGTAGGGCATACAGCCAGGCAACTTCGTTAATTATCTCAGGCCAATTATCTTCACCCCGGCTCTGATCACAGCATTTACATTAAAATTGATCACTTGATACAGCTGATCCTGTTAGTCGTCCATGAACAGATCGCTGATATTAATTCCCTAGGTCATGATGTCAGGAGGAACAGGCTTCTCCACAGCTTTAGACTGTTCCCAATTTAGGCCGCAGGCCCTTTTACTGATTCCTTGGTGGCAGCTGACTGTTTCGCCTGGACCACTTTGATATGATCCTTTGACTTCTTACAGTGCACAGAGAAATGTCCTTTCCCACCACATTAGTAGCAGACCTTTTCCTTATTATTCAACCATCTGAATTGTTTGAGCTTATTCCCTGGCACAGTTTGGTTGGTCGTCTCTTAGCTCCTTTGTTTCCCTTTGTGGGATTCAAATTGCATACTGAACTGGATTTAAAGCTTCTATTTGAAGCATCAAATGTCGCTCCAAAATCTTCAAATTTTCTACCATTTGCAAGGTAGTTATTTCAGTTGTGAACACAGAAGACATCATGCAATGCAAATTGTGATAGGGCCAAAGGGCTGCTTGTAAGGTGATTCTGGTATTGAAGCCATCCAATACTTTCTCTCCAACCAGGATATGTGACTCTTGGTAAAACTGATCCGTGAAGCTTGCTAGAGACTCATCTTTATGGAACTGGATTCCCTTAAAAACTCCTGTTTGCGCTTTGACATGCACGTTGGACTCATGAATTCTTTCATGATGGCCGCCTATGCCTCCACATATGACCAGCTGTCCCCCTCCAGGTGAGGTAACACTAAGTTCTGACAGTCTGTGTCTATAAAATTCATGACCATTAACGCCTTTTGACGATCCCGTAGCCATACATGGTCATATTAAACAGTTGGAAAATTTCTGGGGCGTTATCCTGATGAAACATTGGCAATTTCAGCATTGCCTTAAATTCCTCTGAGTTATCTCTAGCCAACTCTCTTGGTCCAGCCACTCAGCTTACTTGAGTAGTGACTTCGGGCATCATCTCCAAAATGGCAGCAAAAGCAGGCGGCATGTTCCTTGGGGTATTTGACTTCTTAAGTATCATGTGAGGATTATTTCTTTGCATCGCTTGACATATCAGGCTCACAACCACATTTGTGAGTTTTAAGTTCCCACACCTGTTTGATCAGTCACTCTATATCTGCACTGAATTTTCTCAAATGAATGCAATCTGCTTCTCATTCTATTTTCAGATATAAGACATCTCAAATCTGGTCCCCTTATTTCTTCTTTAATGAAGTTACTTTCCTAAGTAACTCATTCCTGAAACTCACATTATTGATCCCTTCCTCCATTTTGGTGAATCATTTTCTAAGGCTGCAAATTCCTATTGATCCTCTGACTTTAGGGTATTCTTATTCTCAGTGGCTAATTCCCATCCACAGTTTGTGTAACTCGTCTTTGTACAATATTCTTCTAAATCTTTCAACTCAACTACCCCTGTAGTGAGCACCAACTTGTAAAAATTTACTGTTTTGGGTTATTATTGGCAAACAATCCTAGTAATCTTTTTACTGCACAGGTTCAGTTCCTTATGCGCTTTTTTCTGCATTGCATAGTATATTAGATTATTGGTTGATAATAGTATGATGACTTTTATCAATAGTTGAGTGTGAATTCTTATATCTTGACCCAACGCTCAGTCAGTTTTCTGATTAAATACTTGAGATGTCATGATCTAGGGATTCGTTCCCTTGTTCTATCCAACACATTCTTCTCTGAGATTCCCTGGTTACAGTCTCTTTGGTCTAACACACAGCTGGCAGCAATCCCCCAATTGTGTCTCCTTCTTCTCTAGATCCTCAATCATATCTTTACTCTTTTCACTAAGAGAAATCCTATTATCGCACACAGCAATAATATCCTCAAGGAGAATAGCACAACTGAAAGCTGATAATAGTTTACTTCCTAAACTATATACTGGATGAAAACTATAGAACTATATAAATTCAGTTCTAAAACTCTGTCTTATTATTATAAGTGAATTCCAGAGAATTTATAGTGATGATTCAGTTGTCTAACCCTCAGTTGACACCTCTTCAATGAATGGCAGCTGTTGCCATTGAAACACTCATCCTCATCTCAGCAGCGATGGTTTTCCCTATCCTGGCTAGGATCACATCATTGGACAACCTCGAGACCTAAGTATAAAGGAGTTAAAAAACGTGCCCCTAATGTTTTCCTATCAATCCAAGCAAACTAACCATATTTTGCTTGTGACCTGCTTAGGTAATGGTACTTATTACCCATTAAGGCAGGTCATGAACTAACTGATTGATTCGCTAGTTGCAGGTGGCATCACTTGCCTCACAAATTGGTATTCATTCTCAACCAGTTGGTGATGAAACCTGACCGATCATAATCAGTACACCTAATAGTTAATCACTATCAGATGCCCTATATTGTTGGTGACTCCACCCGGCGAGATCTTAAGTATTCATCCAGATTGATCCCTGATGGATACGACCAGGCGAAAATCCCAAATCCCCCAAATATAGTTACTCCAAAACTTGGGCTAACCGATTTCCAATTCACTTTGCCTCAGGGAATTATCCCCTAGTGATTCCTGGTAATCTAGTAGTCTGGAATATGGGTAAAAGTCTCAACAGATATGAAACTAACACCATGATATAAAAAATCTCAGGTAATCTTCCGGGTAGGACTCAATGATGGACAAACCACTTGGGAATCAAAATTAACTTATGAATCACTCTTTTTCAGACCCAGAGAATCATGATTATCTTTTACCTTCAACAGTACTATAAAACATTAATGTCTTATTTATAAATAAAGTATTTATACAACAAATAGCTTATTTTTTTATTTATTATCTAGTTTGAGTTTGTTACAGTGAATAAAGACTTTTACATCTCTGCATCTTATAAATTTCTGTTTTCTTGGCCAACTGTGATGCACTACGCCACCTGCAGTAAGCCACTATGTCAGGCTCCACAGCGTTAGCACCTGTGAGCGCATCTGGCAGAGTTGCAATAGTGATGATTGGTGCTTGCAGGGTGGGCAATGATTTTTCTTGACATTTAGGGCCTTGAAAGTTGACATTCAAATTATTTGGTTGTAAGAAAAACGCTTTTCCAGCTTCAGTGGGCTCTTCTTGTCGGCAAGCCAACCAGTAGGAAGACTGATTGGACCTTTCCATTTTGCCTTAGGCTCAAGGCCAGCAGCGCCGGCTGACCCCTTGGCATATTACCCACACCATTTGGGTTTCCCTTAGCCTAACCCCAACCAGAGAAATAAATTATAAACTTGAAACAAAAGGTAGATAGTTAATTGGATATAGTTAGTGAATGGGAAGCGTAAGGTATTTATATTATTTACAAAAGGGCTACTGCACCCACCACCGACCTATCAGCTCATTGCTGGACCTTCCAGCCAACCAAAATTCTCAGCCTTCTGCTGCACTACTCTCTTCTCTGATGTTAACCCTCTCGCCTCATCTTTCCTGATGTCTAAATTATTTTTGGCTCATCCTCATCCTTGAGTCACTGGTGAGCTGTATAATTTATTATACTAAATAAACATCAATTAAGGATTTGACCTTTGAGTTGATTAATATGTGCCAGAAACCACTTTGGTTGCTCAATTTGACTTGTAATAATTTGGCTCCTCGCCAACAGCACAATTTGACTCTTCATTAGTCAATCTTTGGGGTATCACCATTTGGGTGACAATTGATTACGATATTAGGTTCTGGAAACAACCTAAGCCACCTTGAACTCTAATTGTCAGGTTCCGCCAACACATACTAAATTAATATAAATGATTATCCTTGGCTACTAGTCACTCTGATCCATAAACCTAATTTGAGGAATTGATTATCAGGCGCAAGAACATCCTTGGCCACCTCAAACTCAGGTTTTCAGGTTCAACTGACATTTACTTAAGTAAATATAATGGCTCATCTTCAGCTAATAGTTACCGCTGATCAAAATATAATTTGGGCCAATGATTGCCACACTCCAATCCCAAAACTCCAAGCTCAGTGGAATACTTGGATATGGCTCAACTCAATTTGGGGAGCAACTATCTAGCGATCATATCAAACACCAGAAATTTTGGTCAATGAGCCATTCTGCCAGTATTAGCATATTATCCTAAATAATGATATATCATTGGAGGATTCCATCTGGCTAAAAACTACAACACTGGTGGTGGCTAATCCTGTAAGCCAACAGCGCGGGGATTAGTAACTGATTAAATTTTGACCTATAGATAAGGGCCATTTTCTTCAGTATCCTTCCTAGGGTTCCATTTACTTGTTTAACGCTACCATTTGAAGATAGCGCTTTGGGTGTAATGAATGTTGCTTCACTACAGCGAAGTCCATCATACTCCTTCATAACGTCTGAAATATTTTTTTCCATTAATTAAGATTAATATTTGTGGACATCTGTGTCTTATAAAACTTGATTGTATAGAAATGGGCAGTTAACCCATCATTGTACATTTTGACTACTGAGGCTTTGACCACTTGGTAAAGTGGTTAATGCTACAAGTTTGAATTTTGATCCTATAGGGGCAGTTAGAAGTGGTCCACCAAGTCACCAGACATGTTACTGAACGGGGATGTAGGTGGGATTGGCCTAAAATCAAATCATTTCTCCAGTGAATGGAAACTCTTGCAATAGTTGCATAGTTTTAAAGCTTGGTGAACCGAATTGGACATGGGCACCCATTATAGTTGACCCTTCAGGCAAGCTAACATATATATGAAATTTCCCATGCCCAACGTGCTTGTGCACTTTTATTACTAGTTCCATCTGGCTACTGGGTCTGATGTACAGGTAACATTATTCTTACTATTCTTCTGAAGGTTCTATCAACATGATGGATGTTTTTGAAGCACCTTATTAAGACAATATTTACCTTGTCCATTTCATCATGCCATGACCTTTCAGGTCTAACAATAAATTCATACAGTCAATTGCTTTCTGATACTTGGATGTAGAAAACTGGCAGTTGCAAAAATCCATCAGTGTAGTGGTGTTTATCCTGATCAGTGAATGAATTTAAACTGTATCCCTGGAGCAGTGCTCCAAATCTTGCAAGGCGTCCATCAGGATCCTTCATATTCCACAATCAGCGGAGCAATGTTGATCTGTTACCACCTTAAAGTGGACTCGTACAGGTAGGTTCATAAATGGTTTTTTGTACAGAACACCGTTAGACAATTTTTCTGTGACAGGAGAGCTCTTTTTGGCCTTGCTAAGCACCTTTGAAGAATACTCAATTAAGTGGTATCTCCTTCTTCATCTGGTAAGCTACTATTGCGCCATGCTCAACGTCATCACATCAATTTAGAGTAAAAAAGTCTTGATGTAATATAAGTAGGCCGAGATTGGCATCTCTACCAATCTTGCCTTTAGCTCCAAAAGGCCTAACCCTGTTCCAGGCTCCATTTAGTTATTTATTTTTTTTCAGAAGGTAAGTTAAGGGTGCATTTAAGTCTTTGAAATGAGGGTATAAACTGCCAATACTATCCCACTATCCCAAGAAACACTTAAATGCAATTCATGCTCTTGGGTGTATCCATTGCTTTAATTGCTCTGACCTTCCTATCCTGGGGCTTGATTCCGCGAAAGCTAGGTTTTTTTCTAAGGTGCTCTAGTTTTCTCTTGAGGAAGGTACATTTGATTTTTTAAATCAAATTTCATGCTTGCGGCTTAGTAAAGTTCTTTGTGGAGATGTTGAAGATGTGCTTGAAAAGTTTTCTTAAAACAGGTAAAGTCATCTGGGTAGATCAATACGCTGGACAACTTGAAATCCCCAAAGATCCGGTCTATCACGCATTGAAAGATAGCAGTGGCGTTGAAAAGCCCTTGAAGTATTCATATCAGCACAAACAATCTTTGATTGTTGATCAGGATGTACTCACTAAAATTATGAAAATAGCTCAATCTGCCAGTATCATAAAAAAAGGGTTATTACAAAGAGAAAATCTTGATACTCCCAGGAGTATGGATTTCATCTATGCGCTGAAATGGGTAGAAGTCTTTTTTAGTTACATTATTCAAGTAGCTGTAGCTATCACAATGCAGTGAGTCCATCCTTTTTGCATACTAACAATATAGGTAACCCAAGGTCTCTTTGATGGTCTTATCAGTACTGCGTCATCTATTTGACTCAGTTTTTGAGCAATAATGGCACTTTTAGCTTTCAAGTGGTGTTAGGGTTTGTACTTGAATGGAATAGCAGATCAAGTAACCATTTTGTGGATCTCACACTTGCAGAGTCCATAGTTATTGGATCCGGTATTAAAGTTACCATTGAACTCATTCAATAGCTCGTCCAGCTCCCTCTGCTGTTTTGGGGTCACATCCTCAAACCCAAGCTCACCAAATTCACCTAAAGCATGTAAAGTCAATATCATTGCACATGGAAAATTATGCCTGTGCAATGATCTATCCTTTTTGTATCTTATTAGTTGAGTTATAATATTTCCTAAGGTGATGATCAACTCTCCTGAGTAGTTGGCATCATAGATTCCAAGTAAGACTCTTAGTTCTTGTTTTCAGATTCCGTTGTAGCTGTAAACTTCCAAGATAGTATATAACGGCATCTTCATGCTGAATAATAGGGTCATCTGGCGTTGATCCCATGAATGATCTCCATAGTTTGCAAGCACTCAGTGAAAATCCTTCTTCCATACTAATTGTGGAGTGTTGTTGTTTAAGACCCTTCTATGTAAAGGTGTAGTAGATAGGGTAGATTTATTGTATTGTCCCCACTAAAAATGTCTAATGTTTTTGTGAATAGCATCCTAGTCTTTAAACACCATTGGCATATGATAGCTCAAAATACTCAAGGTTCTGAATGTAAAGTTGTTATTTTATTGAATTTTTCCTCTAAATTTGAAGTCTGGGTCCTTCTAAAGCTACACACTTATTGGTCATAATAGCACCAGCGGAAGCTCCTAGTAGACCTTGTGTCTCTAGGGAAATATTTTTGGTAATTAAGGTCGTCTCTAAGGCAAAACACTATATTTAAGAAAGCAAAATCTCTAGTTGGAGCTAGGCAATCTCTTGGCAGAATAGAAGATGTTATCAAGATAAATCTCCGAGCAATTTTCAGGCAATAATATTTAAACTAGGCAAAAGATAATGATGAAAGTTGTATCAAATCAAGCGTAACTTTATTAAAAATGATGGTACTTTTAATAATACTAGCATAGAATCAAGAATAAAATAAAATAATTGAGGGAAATACTGCAGGTATGAACGATAGGAACATACAGCCTATGAAGGTAGAAGTAGATTCAATAATGTAGGAGGTAATGTCTCACTCCAGGTTCAGGTTTGATTATATCAGGCTTCACATTGACAGCTGGACTGAGATTTAAAATTGTAACACAGTTAAGTGTTTTTATTATCAGCCATAGGGAAGCCAACAGGTAGTAAGGTAGACTAGCTTGAAAAGGTTGTTAATGGGGCTATAGAGTTATTACACGGTGAATAAAACTTTGGGATTTATGTCAAGATGATACAATGTTGGTTTGGGCATTTCCACCTATCTTATCTTTCAGTGGAGCATTAATGGGGAGAATTATCCCAAATTCATTATCTGTGAATTTAGCGTTATTTTTATACAATGTTATGTAGTTAAGTTTAATAATTTTGGACTTTAATCCATATAAAGTATCAATAACTAAATTAAGAACAAATATAGGCCAAAATTGCCTAAATAATGAATTTTCTCAAAGCCCAAGGTCGAGGCTTCACACCTATTATGGTGAATCACAACTTCTTTGCTCCAAAATAAAAGAGAAGTTTTGTCCTGATTAGGAACGTATGGTTGTTGTTATCCAACACCACCACCAGATTTTAGGACTATGTACCCAAAGCGTGTGGTAAACTGGTTAAGTTCCTTAAGCGCAGGGTTATGTCAGGTCCAGCTGTTTAATACTTCATGTTGTAGATGGTATTGGGTCAAAATCTCAGTTTATTCATAATTTTAGATGACATTATGTTATTGGGAGCTCTGGTTTCCAGCACAGGTAAGACTCTAACTTCATGAATCATTAGTTCAACTTTTGTTATACTTTTGCAAAAAAATCCAGTTGTAAAAACAGCAGTATGACACCTCAAACTGTCTCAAAGCTTCAGAACTTATTGTGCTATTGACAGTATACTCACTATCTTTTTTTTAGTACTAGATGGTCCCAACCCGAGGGGGGGACAGTATACTCACTATTCAGTTCTAATTTGTTGAAATTAGCAATCATAAGCTGCTTCTTTTTTCATTTGAGTTAATGTTAGGGTATATTAGTTTTCTTGATCCAAGTAAGTCTTGTTAAATTCATTTCCATCAAACCAATTTACAATTAGCCTAGAAAGCAAATCACCGCGCTAGGCGCCCCTAGAATGTAAAGCTTGAGTTGGCTAAATCTCCATATTCATAATCATTTATTCCCTCAGTATGTAGATCAACTCAGTACCTGGAATTAGTGGTATCCTCTTTAGAGGGGTGTTTTCTTCTTTTTTATGCGTTTAAGTAAGATTAGTGGAAGTTCACAGGCTGATGGCACTTATAACATATCAGTTCTTAAAGGGCAGGCGTTCTAATGAGTTGGAACTTGTCCTTTGGATTCTAATTTTTGTCATTAGTGACATAGACTGCCTTTCAAATCCGTCAAGGGGGATTTCAAAATGTCTTATAATCAGATTTTTACATCGCTGTATATTGAGTAATGCTTCTTTAAGTGCCTTTAGGGACATCGCGATCTTAACTGCAAGAGTCATATACACCTTGTAAGACGGAATGTATTTCCATTAAGCCCAGTAGAACCATTTTCATAGTAGGAAAATCCAAAGTTCCCATTATCTATAACTGCTAAGATTTGAAAAATATTAATAAACATAGTTTGCTAACAATTATTTTTGCCCATCTCCATAAGTAGGAATCCTATTTTATATTTTGGACATCTTGTTAATCTTAAACTATGAGATGATGATTATCTTGACTTTAGTTCAAATTAGTCCAATCCATAAGCTTGCACTGAGGATCTGCTGAGCCTTGTAACTCAAATTATCCTTGCACGTGGGGTGCCTTTTGGATGTCAATCATGCCACCCATGATGTTTCCATACATCTTGAGGAAACCAGAATTATTCCTTCTCCCAGTGTATACATAGTATTGAAATAAGGCTTAAAGCTAGAATTTCTTCAATGGGGTCTGCGCACATTGTTAATGATTGCATAAAGCCATTTGAGTGTCCAATTATGGTGTTTCAACTGTTTAACTGTTCAATAGAGGTGGGTTCTGGTACAGTATGCAGTTGAGCCCTCAATTAGATTATACTCTTGTCCATATTGTACAGCATAGTAAAATGCTGTTCTAAATACTTTCCATATTTGTTCAAAAAGCAGAGTTTTACTACTTTCTCTTTCATTAGTAATAAAATAAATCTTCAATATCAAAATGGCAGCTTTAAGCTTCACTATTAATTAAGGTCCTCTAACTATTGGAATAGAGGCATTTTGTGCTCTTCTAGCAGTTTACTTTACATTTTCAAGTTTAATTTGTAATTCGAAAATCTAGCTCTAAAATGGAGTCCTGCATAAATGTTTCTATCCTCTCTCACCAGGAGTTAAATACTACCCCCTCCTTGATATACTTTCATATACTCATCATTGGACTATTCCCAAGAGTTGCATGATATACATTCTGGTGCTGATAACGTCAAAATCACAGGTTTGACACCTGCAGGAGCACCACAGTCAACTATTCAGATTGGGCTCGCTTAACTTTTGAGGCTGACTTGATGCTCAGGAAATTTGTTCCACGCAGATAAGAAGCCAGATAACCTTTATAATTCGCATGATTATCCTCAAGAACAATTCCTTTTCTGATGCTAAACATTGTAGCATTGATTTTAAATTATTTGTGCACATAGTAAAAGCTCTTTTGGACACTAAATGACATGTTCTTTTTATGTTTGCGCATAGGACACAACAGAATCCAATTCAACCTCTCCCTTGGCAGCTCAGCTCCAGGGCAACCATGTAAACAAGTGGCATAATTTTTTATAGAAAACTCAGATTGTTTACTGTATTTTGCTTAATTGCTAGTCCCAGACTGGCTACTTGCAATAAATCACTTAAACCAATATAAGTGAAACTAAAAAACATAAACTTAGACTGCAGAAAGGTTTTTTGTTTTAATAAAAATCAAGTATTTTTATACGTCTCTATGAAAACAAGGTACAAAATTAAAGAAAATTTGCAGACAAAATTGAAAAGTGGGGTAGCGATATTGGGGGTCTTCATGATCCCCTGGTGAAAAGACATCTATTTTTCTGCTTTTGTCTCAGCAGTCAATTAATTTAATTCTTGTATTTGTGAGCTCCTTCTCGAGGTAATTACCTCTAAGCCAGGATGTTCAGGAGACATTTATTCAAGCTTGATTCTGGGTTATGGGCTCTTTAATGCTTCAAGTTATTACTTTGTTACCTAATATGATATTATGCTATTTTTCTTTTGGTTTGTTTGATGGAGTCACTTCAATGCGCCTCACATTGGGTTTTTTATGACATTTAAATTTGGTTAATTTATTCAGTTTGGCAATACATTTGGACAGAAGCTTAAATTGTTTCTACCAGGGAAAGTTATGCTCAGCCATACTGTATTCATCAGCTAACTGTGAATTATAGAACCCCAAAGGCATAAAAAAGGGTTGATTGTCATAGTTTTTGGTGACGATTTCTTCAACTTCATGTACAACTTTCCTTGTGCATCAGGTATCAAAATAATTTGTATGACGGACCCTCAATTGCTTGATAAATTTCTTGTGCTAACCAAATATATAAATTGTTTAATTACTGCGGGAAAGGTATGCCATCTGGTTCTCTTGCGGCCTCATCCACAACAAGGGGCCTGATCTTGCACAAGGTACACAGAGTTCCAGGGCCTAATCACAGTTTTAATTTGGCTCCCAATATGAACTGGTCTGTGGTATCCCTTTCTATAGAAATCACCCATGGCCAACATACTTGTGAGCTCTAACAAACTTTTAACTAAATCAGGTCATATATATGCATACTGCTTGCCCTTGATCTTCTGAAAAATCCCCCAGTAGCCGGGTATTTTGGGACATCTTGATAGAAAAGTCTTCATTTCATTAAAGCCATCTTGAAATTCCTTTTTAATATTCTGATCAGGTCATAACAGGCAATTGCTCTCATATGCCTTAAGTACAAAACAGGTAATTGAGACAGTCCATCACCGTTGAGATGATGCTGCCAGATCTATGTATGAACTTTTAATCATAAAATTAAAGTTGCACTTCCCATTAGGCTTGGTGACCATCTGTATCCTTCATGTTGCACATCCAGATGAGTGACGCGTTAACCAATACAATTTTAAAGTATAATTTATATAAATAGGGTCAAAAGTTTTTCAATGCTATTATCATGTACATTCTCTCTTTCTCTGTCAAAGTTTGGTCTTTTGAGCTCTTGTATGCACCTTTGAGTAGAACTCAATGGTGTAGTACACTTCTCACCAAGCCATTTGGGCGAGTAGTACTCGGCTCAATGACACTGGTATCAGTGTATAAGTATAATTTCTTGCTAAATTCTAGGTAGTCTAGGACTAGTACCTCTACGAATCCAGATTCCAACACTTCAAAGTTATGCTCTTCCTTAAAGACCATATAAACTTGGTCTCCATGGTTAACAGATAGGTGCGCAGCGCAGCCAAGTTTGGTGAAATTAGAGATTGACTACTATTAGCATTTCATCATCCTATATAATTGGATACATTTCATCATCCTAAAAAAAGGTATAATTGGATATTACACATGGTTTGAAAATGTTCCATGACCACTATGACTTTGATAGTCCTTTATTGAGGTTTGATTCCTTTGGTGTGATCTCATGTCCTAGTAACATCAGTTGTCTTTTCAGGAAGGTAAGTTTTCTTTTTGAAAATAATCATAGATTATCACAACTGGGGAAATAACTCTCATTAGTGTTAAAGGAGTACTTGTAAAGTGTGACTTAACACAGAAACATCGTCCAGTTAGATGAGCACACTTGATAACTTGAGATCACAAAAATTGATCAATCATTCTTTGGAAGGTTTAAAAGATGTTGCACAGCCCCTGTGGCATCTCATTAGATCAAAAAATTCCTAACTGCTGATCTGACGTTCTTATTTTGGTCTTCATATGAGTGCTCCATCTTCCAATACCCAATATCCAGTTACATCGCAGAGAACTACTTTTACTCTCCAAAGTATTTCAGGACATCATCTATGTTGATGAATCAAGTAAAAATCTTTTTAAGTAACTTCTAATTGTTTTATTCCATAACCACTTGATGTGTTCTTTCCTCTTACATACCAGTAGCAATAAAGCCCACAGACTCTTTAAAAAGTCTGATTGATCTGGCTTCAAATATCAATTCCACTCCTTAGGGATACCTTCATTTTTAAATTTTTTAACATCAGTAAAATATAGATTCGAAAAGATGGTAGATCTAAATTCCATCCTATGAATATTTCCTTTGCAAAGTCCATAATCATTTGTAAAGTGCTGAGGATATTTTTTAACGCCTCAAAGGAGACTTCCAATTCCTTCTTCTCTTTTTCAGTCACATCCCTAAAACTTAGCTTGTCATTATCTCTGTCAACATGTTCTGAGTTATGGCTTGTAGCTAGCCAATTTTGCTTAGATGACTATAGTCTTTTCTATAGGTTTAAATAGTCTGGTAGTAATGGTCCTTTATAGATATCAGTTTAGTTTAATTGGCATCAATTAAACCCACAGAACATTTGTCTGATGCCTTCTGATTACATAATGACGTATATTTTTGAGTATCATGTTTGGAGGTATCTTCACACTGATTAAAAAGCATCCATCATTGCTCACTATGACTTATTTTCATGGCATCACTAGCGCTTAGTGGTATTCCTTCCTCTGCGCTGACCGTGGTAGGTAGTTGTTTAACACCCATCCACTTATGGTTAGTGGATTGAGTAAGTTGAAAGATTGATTTCCTACAATAATGTCCTCTGCTTGCTTAAATCAGTATCTTCATCCTTGAAAACCAATGGCGGTTATTAACTGAGTATGTTTACAGTACTGGTGGTTAAGTCAAACTTAGCATCAGACTTAGGCAGAAACGGTGTGCCAATTAGAAAAGTTAAGTGGGTTTTGTCTAGAACTAATTTTGAAACCGTCAGAACCAGTATAAAAGCTATAACATCAATGTTGAATATGCTTCTAAGGCACACGTGACATCTGGCCCAGATGACTGGTACTTGACATTGTGGTCAATATTTGTCATTAATTCAGTTTCTTTATCAACTTGAAGGAAATAATGTTGATGGGCGCTCCAGTATTAAATAATTCCAAGATTTAAAAACTCTGAATCATCAAATTGACCTTTGTAACAGTTCTAACAGGATTTTAGAATATAAAACATCAGTGACTGACTCTTAAAACTTCTTCAGAGCTCTCTTTGATGTATCCATAGTTGTATCCTCTTTTTTTAGCACTAGTGGTGCCCAACCCAAATGGGGGAGCCACCACGCATCTTTATTTGCAAATAGGCCAAACAAAGGGAATACATAAATAAAAAATTCCTAATATAGCCCATGGGTTATCAACCTAGGAAGCCATAACAGAAAGCGAGGAAGTTTTGGGGAAACTTTTGTCTGGCGCCCGCTTTAACCGGTGGACCATGGCGGACAACATAAGGATAGGGGCATCAGCGACGTGGGGCATGAGGGGGTATAGCTGCAGGTCTTCTTTGTTTATGAGGCCAGCGGTATCCATCGCCTCAACGTATTGAGCAAGTTGATGCTCAGCGAAAGTGATGAGAGTCAGCATACAAGTGAAAGACTTGATGCGCTTTTGGGTTTGGGGATAGTTGGGGCCAAAAAGAGAGGTTTTTGTCACATCAATGCAAGCTAGGCTCGCACCAAAAGCGAGCTCCTCAACCTCATATTTTGCATCTTCCTCAAAATCATTGGGGAAATTGGGGATAGGAATACCCTCAGCCAGGGGTTCCATCACCCCATGGAGTTGCTGGCGTAGTAGGGTGTTGGCAGGTGCAGCAGCGGCTTTAACTTCCATATAATTTTTATTTTTATAAACTGGAAAACCATTCTAGGGCGAAAACGGTGGAGGCGTGAATTGGGAGAATCAACGAAGAATTCCTCCAAAGCAAAATCAGGCTTAACTTTATAAGCCCAATCTGAATCATCAATACCATTTGAGCGCTTCAAATGGATTTAAATTGGCTAGTGCCAGCCCAGCCATCGTAGTTGGCAGGTTGGCAGCACCTGATTGGCCGTGAGCTGTGGACCATGGCAGCTCAGCTGAAACTTTTCTAGCCATCAGCTCAGGGCGCCATAATTTAACTGAATTATAAAATTTTTAAATTTTGATTGATTATGGCTTTGGAAGCCACGCCAGAATTTGCTGAGGTTGGGGGCGGGTGAATCACGCCCCACTTGAAAAATTGGGGCGAGGCAGCCACCAGGGAGGTGCCAGAGGGGGGAGCGGCAGAAGTGGCAGAAGCAGAAGTCATTAGGCACTTGCGCTTTGAGTGATCAAGCTTGAAACACAAGGGGCAGATGGTGTGGCTGTTTTTGACGCGCGCCCAAAAAGGATAATCATGGGTGGACCTGATCACGGTGTGGGGGGAGAATTGCAAGGAAGGTGTTGCAATGAAAATGGGTGGATTGTCACAAAGGCGCGAGGGCCTGCCAGATGATCCGCCCAATGGGGCACCACAAACTGCAACATGGGGACTGCGCTATAAATGGCCAAAACCTCTGTGAGCTTGTGGTGGAGGCGTTCAGGGGAAAGGAAGGAGGGCAACCCAGCGAACTGGACCACCAAAGTGGCCTCATCTAGGAGCAAGGTGCAAACGGTGGTCAAAGTAATTAGTTTATAAATTAATTGCAGCTTGGCTGCTGGCACTACATTGGCTTCTGAGTGGAAGCCGAAATTGATGTACCCCTTAAAGGGGTGGAAGCTGATATATCTGGCGGGTTTGAAAACCGCCATAGCCACCTTGATGATGGCTGCACTTGCATATGGAAAGAGATTCCCATATTTGACCTGGAGGCCAAAATGCAAATTGCTCCATGGAAGCACCAAAGGGCTCCGGAGCACCACCTGAGAGCTTGCAAGGTGGTGAGCCAAGTCCCAAGGAGGGACATAACGCCCAGTAGCGTTGGGAGGGCTAGCAGAGCAAGCCCAGGCGCGCTTTGGCGGCAGCCAAAAGATGCCATATGGTGGCGCACCACCACACCAGGATGGGGCAGCAGGCGTTGATTTCATTGACTTTGGTAATCTTTGCCTCAATTGAGCAGTCATGTTTGTTTTAAAAATCCAAATTTGGCTTCGATTTAGGTATCTAAGCAAAATTAAGATTTCCATAGTTGTATACTAAATATCTGGTTCTATGCTCTTAAAAATAGACATAATAAGATGATCTTCTTACCTGCGTTCATGATCCTGGTAGGCTTGGTAAACTGTGCCGATTAGGTATCATTTGATCCAGTTCTGTCAATTCCATTAACCTGCAGTCAAGAAGTTACAACTACCTTAATAGGCGCCCCTAGCATGTGGTATCCTGCACAAACTACATCTTCATATTCATTATCATCTTCCTCTTTTGTGTATAGATCCACCGAGCTCATGACATTGGTGGCTTCTCTTTATGGCGTAAATCTTTTCTTTCAGTAGTGTTCATTAGCCAAGAGCGCTAAAAGTGTTTATAATTATGTATTTTGTTGCATGTTAGTTCCTTATGAGGATGACGTTCTATTGACTTTGGGGCTTCCCCAGGGTTTTATATCTTAACATAAGATTTGTATACATCCTTATCAGATCCATGATGAAGATTGTCCTGATGCCTTATATTTCATCTTATTAGTTCCTTAGAGATCAAGTAAGGACTTTTTGATGGCCTTTATTGACATTGCAGTATTAATAACTAAAGTCATGTGAATCTTCAAAGTGTTATGAAACTCTATGAAACACAGTAACACAGTTTTTCAGTCAGTGGACCAAAAACTTTAGTTTTCCATAGCGTTGAGCCTTGAGGCGGTAGCGTGAGGCATAACTAACAATGGCTAGCTCTTTCTCATCTTCATGAGCAGAAAGGCTTGCTGTATATTCTGGGCGATCTGATCGCCTAATTATAACTGTTTTGACCTCATCTGTGTTATATTATTAATATATATTTAATTCATTGGTTATCTTACATGTAGATAGCAATTTTTTGATTATTTTGTAGTATTTATCTTAACGTGTAGCCCATGTCTATATATTTAGGGCCTAACTTATCAGGTTTCTATCAGTTGAATTCATAAATCCAGATGGCACATCTCTTGGTCCTAAATTTGTGCCATTAATGACATAGCCTTGATTGTTTATGGCCTCCTAATTTATGTTAGCATACTATACTACGTTGCCCTGTGCTGGCGTAAAATCATTGGTAATAGGTTTCTATACCTATTATGGCCACCCGCTGGAAATTTGATTATATCCAGCCTATTTCACCTTTTTATTTGCATGCCTTAAGCCCTAGTTAATTGAGTTATGACACAAACTCAATCAGAACAATTTTTGTCTACCATTCTTGAGTGCTTAGTAACTACAGAAAGCTTCAATGAGAACTATGGTAGAGAAAGTATATATGATGAGGATTGTCAACGGGAAGGGGATTTTTCTAGGAGAAGCTGTGAGAGGTCTACCAAAAAGATTACTTGAGCGATCCCTTGAGCCATATGAAGTACCAGATTTACAGTGTTCTCTATTAGTTGATATAATAAAAAACCTATTATTATAAATAAGGTTTCTTTTATATGTTTTTATCAAGGCTATTATCCTCAACAGTACCTTGTGTTTTGTGTTTAGATACCCTTTGCTGTTGAAATCTGACGCTCCACGCTCTTTTATTAACTTTTGATTCTCATTACATGGGGCTACACCTTGCTTCACTGAGCATATCTCATATTAAGTATGAATTCCGACTATCCAGTCAGGGACTACCTCAAGGGTGAGTTATAGCCATCCTCTGATGCATTAATGGTAAACCTGATGTCCACCTAAATCACTCTGACAAGAATTTTTGATTATTAAGCGGGTCTGAAGGCTCTTGATGGCCTATTCTCTAATACCTTATTGGGTCATGATTGTCTAGTGAAAGCGTGGCAAGATGATATGGAAATTCGTCAATGCCACCTTGACAGCCTTGATAGCAATAAGGAAGCTGTTCACTACGTGCCAAATTGTACCAAGAGCTTGACCCTTTATGTATGGAACTTAACACTCAGGGACAAAATGTATGATCCTTATCATACAAAAACAGTGCTTTGAAAGCGGACATCTGACCACTACCCAAATAATTGTTGATATGGAGATCATTTTTCTTGCGGAATGACGTCATTTTAGTGACATAATGTATCATTTTTGTTTGGGAATTCATCAGGATATTTGCATGTGTTGCTGATATCAAGCTACTTTGGAAACATTTTCAATGGGAAGAGATAATGAGGGCGAGGCAGAGAGAGTTACGTTTAACTTGCTCTCTGTTTTCCCCTCTATTTTGACTGTTGGAGCTTCTACACATCCTGACGTTGTATTGGCTTCCTACTGATTTGCTTCCATTACTTTAATTCGGGCAACTCAGAACGTCAAACTGGGGGCACCGCAATACCTTTGGCCTTGCAACCATGGAACACAATTCCAGGTCAACCCTGTTAACTTTTTGAATTTAATTAAGAAGGCAAATGTGAATAATGTCTAGACTATTGGAGATTAGTATGGGCGGAGCATCTGTGACCGCTATTTTACAGTGGTATTGAACACATTGGACTCCAAAAGTCAGGATTAAGTTATTCCAAAATTAAAAAAGGCTGAAGTGTCCTACCTTAACGCTAAGGACTTTCTATCAGGAGTTTGGCTGAGCTGAAATGATGATCACTCATAAGATAAAATTACTTAATATCTCTTTTAAAAATGTCAAAATTTCTTCATTAATTTTCTGAACGCTAATATTTGGCAATGAATTCACTATGGGGGCTAAATTTTATAATAATTTTGATGCACAAATCGCTCTTCACCATGCTGGAATCCATACATGATATTGTATCACTTCTTGATACAGTTCTGAATAAGGAGAATGATATAACTCATAAAAAACCTCTCTATCTTTGCGTTGTCACGTTTAAAGCAACTTGTTGGATTTTAGGTTATTATCTTGCTTGCTGGTGCACTTTACATCTAAATTCTAACTTTATTACCCAAGAGAAGTATTACACTCTAATGCTGGATAATTAATTCAGGGGTTTTTACTGACCACTTATGTTAAAAATTAAGGATCTTTAAGCTATAAATTGGATTTTTATGTATTTTTATAAGATGCGGTGAGGGGGTCAAAAGCAAACCATTTCAATATCTGCTGCTTAGTATTTGAACTACATAAAGGGTTGAAGGGAAATCAAAGCGAAGTTTATATTAGGCTAGGAATAGCTGAATTATGAGATATTAATTTTTTGGCCTATCAAAGCTCTTGAGACTCTTATCACTTAAATGAAACAGCTGATGGAAAGTCGGTTGCAGTTAAGATATATCCATGAGGCGGTAATTTATATATTTGACCCAATCATTGGGCGAGTAATTTTTTTCACCTGGCAAGATCCCCTCCAGGCCTATAAAAAGGGTGTTCTCCGCATTGGAGTCTAAACAAGATTGGATATATGATGCAGAGGGACCTCTAAATGGCTCCCTTGATTCTCCCAAACAGTTGGTGCAATCAGAATTCCCAAACTCGTGCTAATTGCCTATGAAGTATTAATATAAGTGTTACCTTAATTCTAGGGGTCCATTGAGAATCGGCCAGGGACTTTTGGCCAATTTTTTTGCACTAAAACCAAAATCACTCTTATTCATTATTATACTTGTAATTGCCAACGTCAAACCCTTGAAGAGTGTTAGGGGGAGAGTAAGAACGCAAGAACAGGCCATGAACTCAATTGACAGTAACTCTGCTAGCAAGGAATTTGACAGTTTACTCATCCCCTCTTTTATAAGTGATGACAAAAGGGCCTTCCCAGATATACCGAGATTCACACTTCTAGGAGTGACAAAATTATGGTATTATAGCACCAACTTGGATACTTGGAAGCTAGGAAGAGGGACTCAGACCATATTAACTACTTGGCTCTTTTTTGTGACAGTCTTTGCCTAGTTAGTCATTGCCTCTGATTGCAACTGGATAATGCGCTGAGCCAATTTCTTCATGGCTTTTTCAGGATATTTTCTATCAGAGAAAAATCTTTGGCTAATAACGAAGGCGCCCCAGGTTCTCAACAATACAACATGCAGAAAGATGACATTTTAAAAATCTGGTGATAGATGATCTGGTAGGACTTAAGCTCACCAGGTAAGAATTGATCTCAATATAGTGGATCTGAGTTGACCATTTTTCATAAATATGGATACCAGAGTTCTATTTGCTATTACCACAGTACCATTTGTGGAAGAGTTGTAGGATGCTAAGAAGAGTTGTTGCGTCCTCATAGAAGAATCTAGAAGCTTTACCACCCTTGAGGTAAAATAATTTCCATTGTCTCAAAGGGGACCTGGGGACAGCCATGCTGGGTGAAGTATATTGATGAAGGAAGGTGGAAGTGGCCTTGGCGTCTTAGCAAGAAGAGAAATCGCTTTAACCCATTTGGTGAATTAATCTATACATACCAGGATATAGTGAGTTTCCACTGGTAGTCTGATGTAGCGGACCCACCACAGTTAAACCTATTGTATGAAACGGCTGTTATGGTATTTTGGGTTGGTATTGATACTTGGGTTTGTAGCTGGATTGTTTCTTACAGATAATGGATTGTTTCTTACAGATAAGACAAAAAATTGCCCTTCTATGATAGACTCTGTGAATCTATCAAGTAATACCTATCTTTTACCCACTCATAAGTTTTGCGCATGCTACTGTGCTCCAGAATAGAATGGATCTTCATGATTATGGGGATTTGCTTAGAAGGGCGGAGATAGGGCAACCAATCTCACCTACACTTTCTTATACAACTTCCCACTTTACACCTTAGTGTTGCGGTAGTTTCAGGCTAACACTTTCCAGTCGGGTTCATCCTAGTCCTCCCAGGCGTCAGGGGTCATAAAGAGATCGTGCAGCCTCTCAGCTTCTATATTTCCAGGCGAAAGATAGGCAGCCGCGTTAACCCATCAACAATCATAAAGCATGTTTCTTCCCAGTTCTCAATGGTCATGTCAAAGTGCTGGAGCTTCAAAGCCCAGAGTTCCAACCGTCCAATGAGATCTTTCATAGTTTGCAATCACTTCAAGGAGGAATGGTTAGTGACTACTTTGAAAGAACTCCCATAGAATTAAAGCGATATTTTTTATGGCAAGCAAGACAGCCAGGCACTTCTTTTCAGCGACGCTGTAATTATGGTCTGCTTTGGAGAGCATTTTTCTGAAGTAGGAAGCGGGATGATTGGACCCATGCTCATCCAATTGAGCTAAGATGGCTCCAACGGCGTAATCAGAGGCATCCTTGAACAACATAAAGGACTTGCCATAGTCAGGGTGGCGGAGGATCTGCCTTTGTTACAACTTCTTAAGGGTCTCAAATGAAGCTTTTTGTTCAGCACCCCAATGGAAAAGTGTGTCTTTGGCCAAGAGACGTGTGAGGGGTACTCAGAGCTGGGAAAAATTGGGTTTGATTGATGGTAATACCCCATAATTCCAAAAATACTTGAATTTTATGATGGTTTTAGGCGCCAGCCTCTTGAATATAGCTTCAACCTTATCTTGTAGGGTTGGATCCGTCTTGTGTAATGGTGTGACCAAGGTAATCCATATTTTCTGTAGGAAAGTACATTTGGATGGCTTCAAATTAATGTTAGAAGGCCGTGGGCGTTGGAACACTTCTTTTAGGTATGTGAAGTTCGTTGAAGATCCTGGAGAGTACTATAATGTCATTGAGATAGACAATCACACAGCTCAGCTTGAGATCCCAGAGAATATTATTTTTATAGCCCGCTGAAAATGGCAGGCGCATTGCATAACCCCTGAGGTAACCAAGTGGGTTGAAATATGCCCTCACTACAGATAAGAGCGCACTTTTCCTGATCCTAAGAAGAATGGTCCATCTGCCAGTACCCGCTAGTCAAGTCGATGGCAAGAAAGAACTTGGAGCCAGAGAGTTGGACCAGAGCGTTGTTAATATGGATTTGGGTAGCTGTTCTTCTTGGTGAGGTTGTTCAGTTTACAGTAGTTCATAACTACCTGATGACCTCCTAAATTCTTATTTATAAGTAGAAGAGGGGACGACCAAGGGCTTTGGGATAACACCAACAACCAACGCCCAAAAACTTTTTGATCCCCATTCGCATTTCAGCTCCTCAATATTGTATTTGTGCTAGATTTTGGAGCGGATGGGTCGGGCATCCTAAAAAGTCAATACTGTGATTCCAAGCCTTCATGTTCCCATAATTAGTTTCAGAGGTAGAGAAGATGTTGCTATATGGCTCAAGTAGTGAGTGGACTTTGTCGAGCTCCATTGGGGTTAGTTCTTCAGAGATATGAATGTAAATAAGGTACATACCATTTGGTCAGCGGGTAAGCAAATATCTGGCAAGGACCCAATACAGTGAACTTGCTGGATGTCCTCAGTGGTCATCAGAAATCCTCATCCAATCGCCTGATGTTTTCTATGATCAGATCCTTTGGAGTGAGATTCCTCATCAGGAGATTAATGGATCACTGATATTATGAGTCCAATAAACTTGGCAATACTCTGGACAATAAGGGACTAACCCTCAACGCTGGTTAGATGCAATGGACATAAGTGGGCGATTTTTAGGGTAATCTTCGTGCAAACTACCCTATGTTCACCAGCTTTGATGACTACCTCCTCAGAAGCATAGAACGGTACCCTTCTAGAGCATCCACTGGTGGAGACAACATTTTTGTATTCTGTCCTACCGTGGTGTAGTGCAGGGATAAGGCTGAGGAGGGGTACTTCACTGTGCAGGCGTATTCTTTTTTGTTAAGCTCATCATTGGTTAGAATTAAAGAATTCTTGTAATTAAGCAGGGGGAGATAGCCCTGCTTCAAGTTAATGGTCCCTTCATATTCAAGCATAAACTGGGTACTATTGAGTATAATATAGGCATTGTTAGCCAAGACTACCGCTGGGGCCAAAAAGATGAGCTTCCCAAATAGGATAGCAAAGAATATTACACCCCAATATCGCATGTGTTGGAGAGACCAGCAGTACCAAACTCTTGGGTATAGTCAAGGTCAGGGGCCAGCTTAATCTTTTTGAGGAGTTTGGATGACACAACATTCACAGGTGATCCAGTTTCAAGATGGCCATGACCCATATAACAAATAAAAAAATCCACTGTGTTAAGGTTCCACCCAAGTTGGGGAAAGAGTGAGGTACTCTTTTATCTGGAGAGTGGAAGCTAGTAATTTTGGAAGTCTCAGGATATTTCTCCTGGATAAACTGCGGGTGTGAACACTCTGGGTAAATTGGATTATTGAGGCGAAGAGCTAGTCGTCATCACTAGCCGTGTCAATAACCTCCAGACCCCTCAGCACTTTATAGAGATAAGCTCAGCGGGGTATCCTAGCCATATTTGCTCTCTCATGGTTCACTTGTCAGGTGCCTCCACTTCGCCTGGGGCTCCTAAAACATAATGACCTCCATCTTCACAACATCCTTCAGATTAGTCATCAGAGGGGGTATCAATGCATGTCAGGGATTCCATAGGGTGTAATATAGGTTCAGGGCTTCCCTTGTGAAAAGATAGTTCCTGGGGTTGCTTCTCCACTGTATTAACTTTTGAGGGAGATGTTGGAATTTTAATGGCTATGTCTTTATCCTTGGAAGGGACAGGTTTGGGTTGCCCCATGGCCATAGGTTTTGGGCGAGGTACAGCAGGAGGAGATGTAGATGGGTATATAGGTAGCACATTAAAAGATGTGACACTTCAGACGCTTTGGATGACTGCTCTGAAGAAGGCAGGGAGCAAGGCAAAGTGATATCTAACTTCTCCAGCTGAGCTTTGGAAGTTGAAGATAAAGGGGTGCGCTGCCCTGTTACTGCTAGTATCATCTGCACATCCTCACATGGGGGTGGAGCGCCTCGTGGTGGAAGCTTCTTGGGATAATATTTTAAAGAGGTAACAGCTATAGAAGAGGCAGAAAGGGGTTTTGGGAGATTCTTGCGTAAGAGCTTTTTGCATTTTATCATGTCCACAGAAGGCAAACTTCGCTAGTAGAGCTTCCATTATATCTCATATATTTTAAAGAAACTCTTGACGGAAGATATTGCATTGCCAAAGAGGTATGAGGAGCCAATAAAGCCAAAACAGCAGCAATAGCATCATTGATTGGGAGCATTTTTTGCAAGAAGCATATTTATGCTTCATTATAGAACCAATAAACAAAAGTAACAATTGATTCACCCTCTTGCAAGTTAAGACACATAAAGGACTGTTTTAGCTTTTTGTAAACTCTGTGAGGAGCCAAATCTATCAATAAGCACTGGATTAACCTCTGTCCAGGTGCTGAGGTTGACCCTGGTGGGAACCATTATCTCTTGAGTCATACGACTCAAGAAGGGAAAAATGTGTTGAAACTTTTTCTATCAAGATGTTCCTTCCATAATTGATGCATAAATGAATAGGAAGGAGGCAATACCACCATCTCCTGGGATGAAATTATCTCTAAGAGGGGTTTTATATAACAGGAATGCCTCATAAGGGCGTTAACATGAGTGCTGCTCAACCCTTTTAAGGCGATACAAAGCAACGGCTAGCTGTTGTTCCATAATTGCTAGTCTAGGGTCAATTTCAGCGTGGAGGTTGTGCGGGTTTTTCCCCCACACAATCTTCATTTTCAGTAAGCGTTTTATACTATACAGTGGCCCCTTTAGTGAGCACCTTTTGTTGCATTTTAGGTTATTATTGTGCTCATTGGTGCGTTTTCTCTAAATTCCAAAGTTATTACTGCAGGAGAAGCAATACTTTCTACTACCAGAATAATTGATTCAGGAGATTTTATCTACCGCTTATATTAAAAATAAGGCACCAATAAACTAAAAAGTTGGATTTTTATGTGTTTTTAGGTGAATGCACTTAAGGGGTTCAAAAACGAAACCTCTCAAAAACTTGTCGCTTAGTATTAAAACTAAATCAAGGTTTAAAGAGAAATCAATGCAAAGTTTAGATTAGACTAGGAACATCCAAACTAGTAATATAAAGTTCTGGCCTATCAAGGCTCTTGAGACTTGTATCATTTAGATGGAATGGCCAAAGGAAAGTCAGTTTTAGGTAGGATATATCTGTGAGGCATGGTTTCATATTATAGACCCAATCATTGGCCGAAAAAAAATTTTAACTAGTGGGATACCCTCCAGGCCTATAAAAGGGGCCAGTATCCATGTTGGAGTATGACCTAAATTGGATGTAGGATGCGGGGGACTTTCAAATGGTTCCCTGATTCTTCCACAAAGTTGGTACAATCTGACTGCCTAAACTCATGCTAATTGCCCAAGAAGTATTAATAAAAGTGTTACCCAATTAGAGGGTTTCCACCAATACCTGACCAGGGTCTTTTGGCAGATTTTATCTATATCAAAACCCAGATCACTCTTATTAAATTTTTGGCTTGCAATTGCTGACATACCTAATCAAATTCTGCAAAAGTTGCGTAAATAATTCAACTAGGGTATTTTCTCCACTGAGGAATTAACTTGGCTGTATGGCCCTCATTTTGAAAAGCCTGATATTATTATGATCATTTGTTCTCTTTAAAAGAACTTGGGGTATTATACCATTCATCGCCCTTATTCAACATCTAAGCCTAGGGTTCATTTGGTGAACCCTGTGAAAGTAGTAGACTTGGAAAAAGTGAGGGTGGAGTAGAACAGTAATTTTTTACACCCGCCTCTACTAAAAAAATCCTAGTATACAGCTAAATCTGACCACACCATTTGTCAGTGGAAGGATGACATCTTTGTCTTGCCTTTGGCAGTTCAGCAAGCTGTAGCTGATGATAGGATAGTTGTGACCAAAAACTCCCTGAAGAAATGAGAAGTCAAATTGGCACCAAATATTTAGCAAAGATGTACGATCAGCTATTAATATTATAAGAGTATCCTGTTACCTCTGTAAATATACCTCAATTGTTTAAGGCCAATTGGTAATGCCTATAAAAAAGATGTTAGCAGTGCCCAGCTAGCTCTGGAGATTCAATTTTTTAAGCCAAGCGGACACTTTGGAGGACTAAGCTATAAATCTGGTAGAGGTTTTTTTGTCAAAATACATATATCTTGATATTTCAGTAAATAAGCAAAAAGTCTGTGCAATATTTGATTTTAAGACACTGTTTTATACCATGTCCACTAAGCTGGTAAAGCTACTGGGCCTCACTCCTGACATAGAGAATCAGAAAACCTATGGTACTGTAGGCCCTCATAACACAACACTGAAGTAGCATACTTTGCATTACCGCTGAGATTTGCTCACTGGTGATATCCACTCCCATAAATATTTTCTTAATTAAAATTATAAATTCCTTATAGGAACCTCACTTATCTGGACTCATGGAGTTAGACTGATTTTGAGAATACTTTTTGGAAATCCTTGGACAAACCATTCTGTTAATTTATAATCATAAGGATGAGGCACTGGCATCTTGAACTCAGATGTTTGACAGCTTAGTGTTCAAGGATAGTATAGTGTCTGTGGGTTATCAACAGACTTGAGCCCATAAGTGGCAGCGACCCAACCAGATAGCGAATTTACAGGTATACCACTACATGCTAATTATCATTAAATCTTCTTAGTGGAATCAATTAATACTGGGGACAAAATTTAATCTGAGAATTCCCTAAGGATTATATGGCGAAATATTTGCACCATTCTGTCATTCTGATTAATAACCTGTCACTACGCTAAGGTTGTCCTCCATGACCATGGAGAAATCCAGGTGTTTTTAGCTGATCTGTATGCTTATTCTATTCAGTTAAAGTGACACCAGATATAGTCTTTTGTGCACATGTTACATCTCAAAATAGGGCATAATATTTCTGAATTTGATCACTCTGTTGAACTAGGCCTTAGCGGCACTAAAAAAACGTTTTTCTTTAGCACTTGGGAAACCCTAGTAGGGTTGTCTGATGATGGGAAGGATCAAGCACTGGACCTTTTTTTAAAAATTACAGCGAGATTTTTGCAAAGTATGACTTTGCTTTGGATTTTGCACTTGCTTTAGTTCATCATATAGGCACCAGAAATCATCAGCCAACTCACCTTCGTCCAACTAAACTTTCAAAGCGGTATTTGAAGTTGTTAAAAAAATTAGCAGATGATGCAACATGGGATTTTAGTGCCTTTTAAGAGCCCTTGGGTCTTCCTGTTGTTGATTAAAAAGAAAAAGAAAGGTTCAAACCTTATGACAATAGAATGCCACAAACTTGATAGCATTTACAAAAAAAGGATTATTATCCTCTACCATAGATTTATAGAGCGTTTGATCGCTTAGGCAGCTCACAAAATTTTTTAGCCATAAATCTAAATTATGTTTACTAGCAGATAGAGCTACTTAAAGAGGAGCAGAAAAGATGTGCCATGTTTACAGCCCAGGGCCTCAAACAACCTGTTAGAATACCGCAGGGGATGTGCAATGCCACTGTGACTTTTCAGCGGTCTATGTTTAGTATCCTTTGCGATTTAAAAATGTCTTGCGTTCTAGTTTATTTATATAGCATTGCCTTTTTTCCAGATCGTTTACTGACCATCTGCAACGCCTAGAAGTTGTATTATGCCATCTCAACAAGTCTGATCTAAAGATCAATCCATTTAATTGTAACTTTTTCGCAAGCAGCTAAAATATCTGAGTTTCATCATTGAAAGTATGGTTTTTGACCCCATCTGGCAAAGGTTGAAGTAATTGAATTCATGGTTCAAATGAGTGAGTGTGACGTTCAAGTTTTTCTTGGAATGATCAGCTATTACTGTCAGTTTATTAAAAACATCAGCAGTATAGATGATCTGAATTTTCAACCCCCCAAGGATTGAGTACCATTTTTGTACTGGAAACTGTCAGGTATCCTTTGATAACCTAAGTTTTTACCTTACCCAAGCGCCACTGTTAATGTACTCCAATTTAAGAAACCATTTATAAATCAAATAGAGGCTCAACCAAGGCCGTTGAGGCAATTTTATCTCAACTTTATTATGATGGAATTTAGCAACCTATGGCTTATTGCAGTTGAAAGTTATATGTCTATGATTTTATTCATATAATAACTGAATAGGAGTGTCTGGCAGTAATTTACGCATATATACAGTTCTGATCTTACGTCCACGGAGTTTATTTCACTGTAGTAACTGATAATGCCTTTCTTGGTTGGTTACAAAATTCTAAACATTTCAAAGAATGATTAGTCCACTGGGTCTTGGTAATTGCAGGCTTATGATCTTTGAGATATAGCATCAATCTGGCTTCAAGCATCAAAATGCTGATGGATTATTTCAACTGTCCCCGTGGCCTTAGAGGCTGATGGGCTAATATTATATATGAAAAAAATACTAACCCAAATTGTGGCAATGAATCAGCAAAAGTTCAGTACTCCTTAGAAAAATAAGGCTGAATACTGTGGTTAAAAATGCTAAGCTTTATAAAAAATCAATTATCACCAATTTTAGTATACCCCAACCAACAGAGTGGATGGATACTATACTGGGTCCCCCATGGCAATGGGTCATGAGGGGCTTTAAAAAGATTCTTGAGTTGTTGAAACAGCATCATTATTAAGAATTTATAAATTTTATATTATGAGACCCTCTGCTGCTTCAAGAATTGTCAAGTAGATAGGACTTACCAGAAAGCCACTACTTATCTGTTTGTTAAACTTAAACTTTGGTGGCATACTGCATCTATGGACATTGTATCCCTCTGGCCCGCACTTCCTGCCAATTATAATATATAATTGTGGCCACCAATCACCTCACATATGGGTTGAGGCCAAAGTGGTCAGGAACTTAGGAGCCACAACAATGTCTAAGTCCATTATAGAAGATGCTTATTATTGGCATGGATGCCTTCAGTTTCTTTTGACAAGTAATGTGACTAATTTAAAAACACAGATAATTTCCTACATCAACAAAGTTGATGGGTATACGAAGGGTATTGTCTACACCCTATCACCTGAGACCAATAGCACCATTATATGAGTGAACAGTACGCTTGTGGGAATTTAATATAAGATAATCATTCCGGAGGCGTCCAACTAAAACCTTTTCTTGCCATCTACCGCTTTTGCTTATAATATATCTTATCATTTGGACATGGGGCATGTCCCATCCACTTACTGCATGGGAAGCAACGGGCGTTTCACCCAATTATATCCTTATGTCAATCAAGAACATATGGCTCTCTCTAAATATTTTGAAACGTTGGCCCAGACGGTAATTCAACTACAAAGTGCTGCATATTCTAATGCGCTGGTTCAAAAAAATATAAGGGCATGATTTTGAATCCCAGTGGTTGGTATCCCACTTTTTTGTAGGGGACTAGTGATATATTAAAATAAATAATGATTTAAAAGAACTGCCAATATTAAGCACATATAGAAGGGGCCTTTTGAGATCATAGAAAGACATAAATAAATGCATACACTCTAAAGGACCCTTTTAAGGTCACCTTATTAGATTTATGCATTCAAAGTTCTTAAAGAAATAACTGCAGAGTTCTGGGCCGGTGGCACCAAGTTCTCCTTTAGTTAGATGACACCCACTTAACTTTTCTCCCAGATGTTTGGTCAAGTGGGGAGAAAATGTGAATTGGTTTGCCATGTGTGTGATATTATTTTTATATATTTAATTTTTTATAGCTATTTAACATGTTGATAGCAGATTCTATTGGTCCATAGTATTTATTTCAACGCGCGGCCCAAGTTATTATATTTAGGGTCTAAAGTATCCGTTTATTGTATATCAAGTCCCTAAATCTCCGCTGGTGCATCTCTTAATCACTTAATTTTTGGACATTGACGCTGTGGCCTAGATTACTTTATTGCTTAATATATGTTAGTGCGCTTTTCTACGTTGCCATATTCCAGTATAATATCAACATTAATATGTTCCTATATTTATTATGGCCAACCTCTTGTAGCTAAATTAAATCTGGCATATTTCACCTCTTTTATGGAAATGCTTCAAGCCCTAGTTGTTTTACTTCTGACCATTTAGGGTAGCGCAATATTAATCTACCATTCTTGAGCTATTATTAGTAACTATGAAAAGAATCAATGAGAACTCAGGTAGAGAAAGTATATGTGAGATGATTGTCAATAGGAAGGGGATTTTTTCCAGGAGAATCTGTGAGAAGACTACCAAAAAGATTACATTAGTGAGCCCTTGGGCCTCTGGCAGTACCAAACACTACATTGTGCTCTAGTAGTTGTATAATAAAAGCCCCATTATTATATTCAAGGTTTCATTTGCTAGCCCTAGTCAAGGCTACTTTGCTTAAACACCTTGTGTTTTGTGTAAGGATAATTCTAATTTAAAAAAGACACCCTCGACCAATTTTGTCAATGTTAACCTCTACCAACAGAATGTTACTCATTCTTGTCCAGGTTAATCCAGGGTATAGGCTTGAGCTAGAAAACTCTTGAGGATCACAAATCATGCAGCCTTGTACATGGTGTGCCTTATGGCAATCACACTTATTATCCTTACTTTTTATACATCCGCAAGAATCCTGCTATATCTTTCTCCCCAGGTGTATACATCATCTTTTAGTAGGTCTTAAAGCTTAAGTCTTCTTTAGGTTTGGAGCACATCATGCACTTCAGAGCAAAATTAAATTGTTTAGCAATGTTGGTGTCTAACTAAGTAGCTTCTTGAGATGAGTATAAGATCTGGTTGTGGTCTGGGACATAGTTGAGTCTTCAACTCGTCTATAATATAATCAAATGTGTACAAGTTTGAATTATGCTTATCTAAACCCTTACTATATTCATTTGAGGTGCAGGTTTTTATTTTAACTCTATCAATAAAAAATACAACTTATTTCTTAATTAAATGGTTGTTTCATCCTTTTTTACAGCTAAATCTCAAGCACTCTATTTGTAAGTTTTGGTCAAACTTCTACCTGGATTGAAATTAATTCTCCTCCCGCTCTAAAAGGGGCAGAAGCTGGCATTAGTGCCTCTCATATCCCAGGGCGATTTAGCTTATGTGGTGGATGAGAGGTGGGTCATGGAGTACCCCCTGAGGGTTAAAGTTCCCCTCCCAACGTTAACTTCCACTGAGCTGGTGGGAAATATTTGGAGTGTTTGCCAGGAGATGGAAAGATTTCGGAAAACACCCCAAACCTGTTAAGGTCCCGCTATTGCATCAATATCACACCCATCCCCAACGAGTATGGGAGTGTTCAACCCCTTCTGCAACAACTGGGCTAATCTAGTGGCCTGGTCTGGCGCTACCTGGAAGAACCCAAAACGTCGCTGATAATGCAATATACATGTGCGTGATGAAAAATTATAATCCTTTCAATGAGCCTAAAACAAATTCTGCTGTTCATGAAAAGCCCGAGTCTATTGCAAAATAAGTCTGGTGAGCAAAATTGCAAAATTTTTTGAGCTTATTCCTTATGGCAGTTGTTCATGAGGTATCTTTTCCTCAGTAAGCTTTTAGGAAGTGGTCCCTGAAAGGTACCGTTGTCACTCCATTTTCATGATTTTTACTCCTTAAGCTTAATAAAATTCTCAATAACAAAACATTTTGGACATAAGTATTTTAGTGTGAGTAAAAAGTAGGATGATCCCAAATCTGAGCACTTCTTCCCTGGTCCTCATGGCCTTTCTGCTAATATTTAACACGACAATTTGTACATCTGTGCTTTCAGCATTCTGGCTTGGGTTTTGGGTGGTAACTTACTCGGAGTTCCAGGTCAAACTTATCAATATTATCAACATGCTCTGGGACACTATTGGTGTGGCTGCAGCGTGTTCTCTTCTAGAGGTCTCCTTTCTGCAATCAAGTTGGTTTTGTGAATCAATACCTTAAGTCCAATTTCAGAGTATTGAACAAACAGGTTCCTTCTCTATAGCCAGGAGCTCACAGGAATCTTCACCTTGATAGGCCTCCATATCCTCAACACCACTTTGAATTGAGAAACCTCATGATCTTTGAGTTTAATGGTGTCACTCAGAAGGGAGCATCAAATTCAGCTCCTCATCCTTGTTTGCTTAGCTTGGGTTGCAAAGTTGCCATATGGGGTTCCGTTGAACATGGATTAGATACCAGAGAACTTTATATGGGCATGGTAATCCTCACTGAGTAAATCTTTTCTGATGCTATCCGCTATATAATTAACTGCTAATTGGAACGATACATTGCTCTTCTGGCAAGTATCTTATTGTAACTTTTATTTTTGATTTGGGTACGTTGACGCCTGGAACAAGAGACAATTGTTCCTCAACAAACCTCTCCATTGATGTTATTGGCAACCAAGGTATCCTTTAAATAAGCGTCATGTTCCTTAGATGCCAGACTAGTTAATATGATTTCTTCAATTAACCCTTTATAAATGGAAACAAAGATTAGAATATAAGATACTGTGCTAAAAGACTTTTTACTCAATAGAACTGATTTGTTTTTATACTTCTGGCATAAATTGAGATATAGGATAAATGTTAATTTATAAAATATGGAGATAGGGTACAAGGATTTTTAGGGCTACAAAACCCCTTCTCAGTCTCTTAATGATCCCCACCTTGGTGGCGGCATCAATTTGTCTTAATGATTGTATTTGCGAGCTCATCTAGTGGTGGACATCCTTATACTAAGTGATTGGTTGCCTTGGTCTAAGCCAGACTTTTGGGATTATGGATGCCATACCTCTTCTGATTATTGCTTCTTCTCCCAGATTTGGTAATATTCTGCTCACTTCAGGATCCATACAATGACATTGCTTCATGTGCCTTGCTACAGGATTTCAAATTACATTCAATATTGCGTGATTTCCTTTGTGAATGATATTCAGACAAAATAGCAATTGCTTTCAATGGGTTAAATGTTTGGCTAGTTTTTATGGTCATTCCTCTATCATTGGCCATTTTGGATAGAATTATTACATCATCAGTCAATTTTAAACTATCTTACCCTTCAAAAGTATAAAAAGGGGTTAAAATTAATATTCTTTAGCAGTGTTTTATTTCTTCATTTGATAAATCTCTTTAGTCAGCTCATATTAGATAATATCATTTGGCGTCATCCCAACTGACTGGTAATTTCTTAGAGAGCCATTGTTTAAAATGGGACTTTTACCCTTATCCACTTTTTGAACTTGTATCTGTAAAACTTGTATTGATTTCTACTAGTGGGTTCCTTCCAGATGGCGAGAAATTATTCTCAAATATACTCTTGGTATACTTAATGACAAGAAGCCCAACTTTGAGATTAGTATTGAGAAGCATTATAAACTAAAAAATTTCCGCTAAATATGGAAAAAAGTTGGTAGAATATTATGATGGATTCTCTTATTATGAAAGGGAGGTTTAAATACCAAATGTTGGCAAAAAGATAACAAAAGAGAATAAATGGGCTTAAGGGTCAGCAAAAATCAAACGCATAGTATGGTGATAAACTATTGATCAGATAAACAACTAGGCCTAATGGAAAGTCTAGAATATGCACCAAAAGGAGTTCTGCAAGATCCAGCAAGGTAAGTGCTTGAGATTGAGTTGCATTAACCATGAAAATGTCACATATGATTTTTGTCAAAATTATAATATGACTGGATGTTAAGCCTATATAGCTTCGGAAGATTGGCTAGAATCCGCTGACCATGATTCCTTTTGTATGAATATTCAAGCGCCTTAGGATAAAGCGTATTGGGCCTGGAAGGATAATTATTGTCACCTCCAAATAAGGAGATAAGATGATGTCAACATTTGACAAATATTAAGTGGATCACCTTAAACTAAATTGATAGGGAATTTAAGATTAGTGTGCTCTTTCAGAGCTAATGAGAATAAGGCAGAACTGAATATTTTAAGAAAAACGAGCAGTAACAAACAAAGTCATTGATATATAAGCATGATAAGATTATTGAAGAAGGAGAATTGTTGAGAGAGGGAAAGTGAATGAGCGGATTAGAAGATTCTGTTATAAATATCATATTAATAAAAGTGATATTGTCAGAGCCATTGATTCATATTTATAAGTCTATAAGTTGTCTTGTGGACGAAATATTCATATCGTCTGTCCATTGCCCAGAGGCTTTTATTTCGTGCAAACTTTTAGGCATATATTACTAACATTATGAAAATTATACTAATGGTGATCACTATGGGAGGCCATTGAACAACCACAAATAAATCAAAAAATCTCTGATCACCAGCCATGGCATATCAAGCCTGCCTCAATGGGGAATTGTCCCAAACTTCTGCACTTGAAGAAGCTGCAGAAATCAAACTTGTTGTGGATGCTGCGCTCAAAAAAAAGAGCTCCTTCAGGAGCGTGATGACGAACTGAATCAACTTGAAAGTGCGGTTAGCCAGCTGTGGATACTTGGACAACAGAACAAACTTTTTCCAATCTCCTGGTTGACGCTAATAAGTGACTAAACTGCACGGAGCAAATGTTGACACCTATCTTTTACCCGCCTCATCCCCATTGGGAAGTGGAAGAACAAGGGTCCTCTTGGAGAGGATCACTTTATGTCAAATACAATACTGGATACCCAGCTGAGGAGCTTTTCCCCAAGAACGCATGCAGCATGAGTTGTTTGACTTGTGATGGCAGCTCTGGGGACGATTAAGTTCCAACCCAACGAGACCCCCTGTGATTGCAATCCTGCCCACTGAAGAGTCCTACGCTACCCCCATAGCTGCTGACCCTTCTAAACCAGCTCTTTGCTGAGATCCAGCTACGGGTTTTGATTAAATCCTCAGTACACTCCTGAGGCTCACAGTTATGAGCGGGAGGAGGAGGTCTGTATTGATAAGCTACCTCAGTTTGACTGCTTTGGAAACATATATGTTATTTCAAATAATTTTGTTTTTTGTGATGGAAGGAGCCTCCAGTTGGCATAAGACTAAAGTTCTGATATCCGCCTTGTATATTGGGAGTGCCAACCAAGTCACCTACAATCTTCCAAGCAGTTCTGTTACTTACCAAGAAGTAAAAGATACTGTGCTGCGGTTGTTCAGAGATATAAAAGATGTCGCAGCAGAAGGCTGACTTCTTAACCATTGGGTTCCAACGTAATGAGACCCTCACTGCATTTGCTGACTGATTTATGACGGAAGCCTATGTGTTAATTGGGGCGAGGACTTTATGTAAATCAGAAGTGTTCATTGAAATGACCTCCGCGTTAAAGCCATACTGTCAGCTTTATAATGTCATGACTCCAAATTTTAGAGGAAAACGTGCTCCTGCTCAAAATTGTTCAGTTTTTGCGCTGGCTATCTACTACCTTTTCTCCACCAAATACTGAGCAGAAACATACTGCCGCCATTGCTGGACCATCTTATTCGGGGGAATTATTTCATCCTGTTCAGATTCCGCCTAGTAATCCCTTGCCATATTATAATTATGCGCCTCATCCTCAGCTGAATTACCCCAGCAGTTTAACTTCTAATCTGGACCTTCTTAAGACAATTGCCCGCAGCCCAGCTACTGACTGGGCCTGATTACGCCAACTGTCAGCCATCAACTTATCGTTTTGGACCTAATTACGCCAATCACCAACAATCAAATTATTGGCCTGGCCCATCTTATGAGAATCAAGGGCGTGGACCTTATGAGGTGAATTGTTTTAAATCTGGTCGTCCTGGTTACCTTTCCTGGAGTTTCCCCAACCATTAGTTCACTATGTACATCAGGATCAATACTACCAGGAGCAAAGAGGGAGCAGAGTATAGACGGGACTCTCTACCTCCATTATCCCACCTCAAACGTCCCACCTAAATCTATAGTAATATATTCAGCGTATGTACCTCAAATTATGTCAAGTTTTTATACTAACAACCAGTTGGAGGAGTAAATTTACTAACACTGCTGTAAGCCAAGGGCGCGGCGGAATAAGGAACTCAGGTTTAGCTGAAGCCATACGCTTATAAAATTTTTGACCAAGTTTCTCCTGATGATCTGGATCCATCCTCAGATGCTCCTTACCTGGAAGGAGTAAAAATCGACCTTCCAGTAGATGCTATTATCAATAAGTACCTTAAAGTTGGTGAGGGGGTTATGAGCTTCCTAGAAAAAAGAATTTTTTAAATGTTTAGGTAGTAAACCATAAAAATTTCTTATTATTCTGAGTTTACATACTGTGACATTTTTGTAGAAAAAAAATTGAGCGCACGCTATAATAGATATATGCGCCTCAGTCAACATAGTTTTTACCAAGTTAGTGGCGAAGTTGATGATAAACTTGATCTAGAACATCACATGGTGTATGGGATCTCTGGCGCAGAAAACACTGTCTTGAGGGAGCTTACAGTGCGCTACCTTTGTGGGTTGGGTCAATTGTTGTTGTAGCCCTGGCAATAGTATTGCCAAATGATAATAATGACCTGTTAATTGGAACCACTTTTATGTGACAATTTTGGTGCTGTCTTTGACATGATGCAAGAGACGTATAAAATTAAAGGCAGCGGATGCCCATTTAGTTTACTTAAGCGGAGTTCCAAAGGATCTGGTGCATATGGGACATATTAATCTCGAACATTTTGATAAGGTGTTTCTGGTTCTCTATCATTGACTGAAGAACAAGACCTGGGCTCTTCTTCACCAAAGATATGAATATCAAGGGCTTCCTTCCAGAGCTGCTAGCCCTATATCCATCCCCTCCAGTCACCAAGTAATAGTAAACACTGAATTGAAGGTACAAGTGCCAGACGGACTCTATGGGGAAGATATTGGCCCTTATCAGCAATCTCAGCTTGAGTCCCATGTGGTTCCAGGCATCATACTACTGGGACATGGGCAGATTACGGTTCTTCTAGCAAATCTACAGTGCAAATCATTGCATATTCACCAGCACCATTTAGTGGCGTATTTAAACTTGACCCCAGTTTAGGAGGTCCTTCAGGTTCATGAGTCAGGTTGCTGGATGAATTTAGTTTACCTGTCAAGCCACATCCTGGTGCAATGGCTGTGACCACGCAGAAATCTTAGTCGAGTTATCAGAAGAGCATAAAGACCAGGTTATATCTTATTATGATTTATAAGGAGATTTTTGCTGTCAAAATCGTGACTTAGGGTGCGCCCATGTGTGGTCCACCAATTGGACATGTGAGATCATCTCCATCGGGTTTCAGAATTTCTGCCAATCTAAGGCAGCTGAGGAAGTAGTAACCAAGAATATTGAAAGTGCTGGAGCAAGAGATGCTCAAACCATCAAAGAGTCCGTGGGCTTCACCTGTTATAATTGTA
>JAKSZP010003261.1:0-48919 GCA_022478985.1 Massospora cicadina
GCCACCTTCCTCCATCAACATATTTTCACCTGGCATGGTTGTCCCAATTCCTACTTTGTGACAATGTGAACGATTTTATCTTGCGTGTGGTAAAACTTTTAGCTACTTCCCTTGGGACACGCAGCAACTTTTCTAAGCCCCCTACAACCCTTCCATGAATGTTACTGTGAAAAGAGAAAAGAAACCCTGGTTTCCGTATTATGGAAGGTGGCCAGCTCAGATCCCCTACACTGGAATCAATTCTTACTAGTGCCCTCATGTACTACCATATTAGCTACCATTGAATACTTAAAATGTCTCCTTTCCACATATTATAAGGTCAGGAACCAGTGGTACCAGCCCTGATAGCCAAAGACGTCTTCTCTGGTAGGACAGATGATCCTGAAAAAGCCCTGAAAAGATTTTCACAACGCATCAGCTTCAGTCTGATGCCATGACTAATCTAGCTAAAACAGTCACAAAATAAGAGGTAGCCGCTAATGAGCTTAGGAAGCCTTATTCCTTTCAAATGTTAGACCTGGTGTTGTATTACCAAAATTGTATCACTCTCAGAAGTGAGAAGCTCAGGTCTATTTGGAAGGCCCCTTTGTAGTACATATAATCATGGGGATAAGTAACTTATTAAGTACCTTGCTACTGGAGTTACTATCAACTGGGTCCATGGCCGGTTCTTGCACCCTTACACTCCCCCTAACACTCTTGAAAGAGGTAATATTTTAAATTTATTGCGGGGAAGGCTGACCATGGGACGGACACTTCCGAATATGACGCAGGAAAGATAAACTTAGTACCAGGGGGGGCACCCCAGAGAAGCGATGCTATCTCTTGTTGCCAGCGGGAACGCCACTTATGGGGAGAGGGAGGGAACGTGTGAAGGGGCCGTAGCCACTATTGAGCACGTGTGGAGGAAGGGGTCTGATTTGATGAACCAGACTGGGAACCAGGAGGAGACCAGCTGTCAGCGACGCGGTGGGAGATATCCAAACATCCATGCTTGAAAGTGGTCCACCAAATGAGACCGTAATCTGTGAACAGCTTCAGGGAGGGTGGGGATGGAGCCAGCGATGGCATCCAAGACAATCGTGTGGATAGTCCACATGGCGATTGCAACCACCAGAGCACGGAGGGAGGGTGGGAGGGGGAGGCCATTGATGAAGCAAACATATCTCTTGACAGACTGAAGGGATGCGTTTGATCCTGGCCTAGCAGACGTTGGACTTCGCGCCATATCACTTTAAAGGTGGGGCACTTCTCCAGGCGGTGGAACAGCGTTCCATACTGGCCACACACGACACAGGATGAGTGTAAAGCTTAGAGCGCTCAGCTGTACGATACACCCGCCTAAGGCAGCGCCACGCATGGGAGCGGACTTGAGGCTGCAACAGAAGGATGGTGTGCGTATTTCCAGATAGTCTTTTGGGTCTCAGTGGAATAAGGGATGTCCATCATGTCCAGGTAGTCCACCCTGGATAGGACTTGGGGTCGAATGGGGATCACGCCATCATGGATGGGTAGCCCCTGTACCTGTTGTGTGAACTGAGGAGAGGGGCGGCCTCTTCGGGTTGTATGTCCACTAATACAAATTCTCCACTCAGCACTCCGCATGGAGAGGAGGATTCGTTTGCAGTGGGTTTTAGTCCCGTGAGGACCTGTGGCCGATGTGTGTGATGCGAGGTATTTCATCAGGGAGTGGGGGTTTGATGGATTGTTGAGGCTAAGGCTTGGGAGAAGTTGGAGCAGGCCATGCGGGACCAGTGTTGGGATGGGAGTGTAGGAGCCGGTGACAGCCACGATCCAGGTGCCCAGGATCTTGGCAGCATGGGCTTTGAAGTCAAGCAGGCCCATGCCACCTTGATGATGAGGGCCAAACATGACCTCTAGCCGTACTGGTGGAGGGCGCTGACCAAAGCCATCCTTGCAGCAAAGCATACATGGATTTGAAGAAGCTTGGGGAGAAGGGGGATGGCGTGGGCTCCGAACCAGACTTTGGATAGGAGCATAGAGTTGGCAAGAACAACCCTGCCAGTGAGGGTAGTAGGGTGGGCTCTGAGAGAGGCGATTCGCTTTGTCACGTTGTCCAGTATACGGAACTCCATTACTGCTGACGCGTATCCGCCTGCCTCCATCCACACGCCCAGATGGCATACCGGTCCTATGATAGGACGTGGCACAAAGGAAAGCACCAGTGGAGCGGTGTGTGTTGAGTTATTAAGGCGTGGACGTGGGCGAGCAGATGAACTGGGTTGGGAACTACTTGCTGGGCCCAGCAGTTATGAAACCAACCAAGGAGGATGATTTCAGTTTTGGAGGCGTTCAGTGCCGCGTTGCTTACCCAGGAATATTCCTGGATGAGGGCTTCAAGCGCGCATGCATCTTTGTTATTAGACACCCCCACCACCCAATCATCTGCAAATGCCATCATCTTGACTGGGGTTTGGCCTGGCACGTGGACCCCAGTGAGGTGGGCATTCACATTTCCAGTAGTGGGTCAAGGCTGAAGTTGTATAAGAGTGGGCTGAGGGGGTCCCCTTGTCGCAGGCCCCTTTGAGGGCGGAATACTTCTGTTAGGAAGCCTGGGCCACGCACAGTCATTGTCACAGATTCTGTGAGCAGCATCACCCAGTTTATGAAGTGGGGGTAGGCGGAATTGATGGAGGCAGGCCCTTAGGTATTCCCAGTTTACTCTATCATAGGCCTTTTGTTGGTCCAGGAATACAAGTGCCCCAGAGGCTGTGGACTGACACACATTAGCCACAGAGTGCACGTTATCCCAAATCGACCTTCTGGGGATGAAACTGAACTGTTCTGGGGAGATGGTGGCAGATGCTACAGTCCCTAAACGGTTAGCCATGATTTTGGTTAAAATTTTAGTGTCTGTGTTTGTTAGAGAAATGGGGCACCAGTTGGCTAAGTCAAGCCTATCCCCTTTCTTGAAGAGTGTGACAGTAAAGACCTCATGTCCCCCTGGTAGGAGGCGTGTTTCCAACAGGCTTTGGTTGAGTGAGGCTAGCAGCAATGGGGATATATATTTAAAATATTTTTTGTAGAACTCATATGGAATGCCATCTGGGCCTAGCATTTTCAGTTTGGCGCACCGCAAATGGCTGTCCATAATTCGTTCAGACTCATTAAATTCATTATTTCTGGGTATCAGAAAATGGTGCAGATATGAGCTCAGTCGAGAAATTCTGCCATTTCAGCCAGCTGAATTGGTTTGGCTTGGTATAACTCGGAGTAATATCTTTGCATTTCAATTGCCACTTCAGCCAGTGTGTCCGCAATGGAATTATCCGATCTTCACACCTGTGTGCAGGCCACGCTCTGGTGTGGTGCGAAAAAAATTTTAAAGAAGTATGCGGTGCACTTGTCGCCTTTAGTGATGTGTGTGGCCCTGTATTGGACACAAACCCGATGTTTGTGTTGCCTTTTGAGTGCGTTGAGGTGGGCGGCTGCCTCCGCCCACTTCTGGCCCCATGCAGGGCTATATCCTGTGGCTGAAATGTTGGACTCCAAGTGGGCCAATTCCACCAGCATGCGCGAGATAACCGCTGATGTGGCTCATGAGCGTCTGGAGGAGAGATGGTAATAGTGGCAGATGGTGTCTTCTTTGAAAGTTGCCCATGTGGAAATGGGGTCCACGCAAAATGGTGCAACAAATGATTTTGCCAAAGTTGCCTCTTCCACCTACATGGAAAATCCTGGCGACACGAGCTTGGGGGGCAGATTTTGCACCATTGTGGGGCCTTTGCAACTGTGACAGGTAAGTGGTATGTTATTGAGACCAGTTGGTGGTCGGAGAATTCCATTTTCGTTGTTTTGAAGTGAGAGATGTGGGGTTGGAATTTCACCAGTGTTAGAATAAGGTCGATGCGGGTCATGGACCTTAATTGGCCATTGTGGATATGGGGACGCGGCATGTTTTTTGAGCAGTGAGGCATGTCGTGGCAGCACATCCATTAACCCAAGGGTGGCTTTTAGAACACATAGTTCTACATGACCCTGTGGGGCGTGGGGTGAGGGCGGCCACCAGTCTGTTGGTGAGGTTAGCCAACAGTTCATGTTGCCAACTAGGAAAGAATCAGGGGGTAGTAGGAGGGATTTGACCAACGAGAAAAATTCCTTACACTTGTGTGCACCATTTGGGGCGTAAATGTTGGTGATTGTGTGCGCAACGTCAGCCCATGAGAAGGTGACAATGAGCACTCAGCCATTTAGGAATGTTTCTGAGGATGTGAATTTGAAAAAATTGTTTTTCTGAAAAAGCACCCCACAGTGCTTTGACCAAAAGGATAGGGATGGTAGGAGCATTATTTTCCAAGCTTCCTCGGAACCTCATGGACAGTGGGATTCCTGGATGGCCAGGATATCCACAGGTAAATTGTTTTGTAAAAAACTCAGTTTCCTAGCCCAGGATGGGGAGGCCTTGAGTCTGGCGATATTCAGCGTCCCTAGAGTGAAGGTTTCCCCCATCGCACCTTAGGTGTGAGGGGGTGGGCCCCTGGGCCCACCAGCCTCCTCTAGATCCCCACAGGCTTTCACAGCAGTGCGGGTGTTAGCAGCAATGCTATTGGGGTTTTTGTTAATTTTTGCAGAAAAAGTCACATTGGCTTTGGCCTTCACTTTTTGTTTTCCCGACGTTGGACAAATTTTTTGTGGTGCGGATAAGTTCTGTGCACTGCCAAGCGGGGCAAAAAAAATTTTTGGTTGGGATAGGTCCCAAGTCAGTTTCAACCGGAGCTTGGGTGCACCAATTGGGTGAGATTGAATCTCCCATCGGATCCTTGGATTGAGTGGCCCGCTCAGCATGGGCCTCCCAATCTGATTGGGTGATGGATTCCTGAGTTGCTTCCACCGTGAAGGTCTCCATGTCCTCCTGGCATTGTGAGTGTGGTATGGTGGTGGTGGCCTTGGCCGCTTCCTTGGCCATGGCCCTACGTGCCTGCTTGGCCTTCTTCCAATCCTGCGGGGAGATGGGCTTTATTAATAGGTAGCAGCCATGTGCTCCCCACGGGAAAGCCTCCTTGGTGCTTGCAGTTGGTTTGTAGTGCGCCTCTCCACTAGCCATGGCCGCCGAGGGGTGCTCTTGGAATGTGACGCCCTCCTTGATGGGGCATGTGTGCGCCTTATGGCCAAACGTGTCACAGTGGGTGCAAATGGGGGGCGCGCTGTCTAGGGTTACCCAGAATGGGTGGGTGGTATGCCCTGTGATGTCAATAAAGGTGGAGTGTGGGATCTGGGTTAGGTCCTTCATGATCTCCTCAGTTGGGGTCAGAACTGCGATGGCTTTGCCAGTGCACAGGTGTGGCATCAGTGTGAAACGTTGCATTTTAAAACATTGTATTTCACCATATATGGCGAGACCATCTTTCAGGTGTTGCTCCAAAATGTCACGTTTTACCATAGTAGGCAAAAAGTCAAACGTGAGGAAAATTTGGTTTGATTTTGTTTATCTGGTTCATTTGGTTTCAATGACCTGTTGCCCTTTGGGGAGGTCAACCACTATGCGCACCACTGCAGCCTTGTCTGCTGCCTCTTTGCTTTCAAAACCTAGGTCCAGCCAACTGTGCAACATGGAGTGAGGTGCAACGTACACCGCGGTCAGGAAAATTTTGTGTACATCTTCACAAAATTTTTCCCATAAAACCATTTTTTGGATGTCCAGATACACACGGACTCCAAATTCCACTGACGAAAGTGGCTGGGAGTGTGGCGTGTTGATGTACTGGTTGCATTGTGCTTGCCACGCGAGTATCTCCGAGGAAATTGTGACCGCCAGTTTTTTTAGATTTTTTTCTATTCCGCTGGATTCTCCAGGGCATTTTTGAACGTTAGAGGCCGCGGGCCTTCCGCCTGCTCCTCTTGCCTTGCTTGCCCAACTGCTCCCAGACATGGGTGCAGACTAATCTCCTCTATGAGATTATCAAACTAGATTTAGTCTTGAATCAAATAGGTTGCAAAAGTGTTTGCAACGAGAAAGAAAAGTTTTGAAAGAGGTAATATTGGTCAATTACAAGTCTAATAATGAGAGAAGAGTGTTTTGAATGAGAAAAATGATAATATTATCCAAAAGACTCTGGCTGATTCTTGGTGGAACCCCTCAAATCAGGGTAATACTTTTGTAAATGCTCCTTGGCCAAATAGAATGAGTTTAGTAGTCATATTGCACCAACTATGTGGAAAAATCAGGGAGTCCATTGGAGGTTTCTCCCCAGCCCACTTCTATTTTACTTCAAACACCTAAGTGGAGACCACCCCCTTTTTAGGCTTGTGGGTCCCACAAGGTGCAACTATTTTACCCATAGTGATTGGCTTAAATATATAAAATCATCGCCTCATGGACTTGTACTACCTACTCTCAACCCTCCATCGGCCATTTTTATTAGAATAGAGCGAGTTTTGAGAGCTTCAAAGGTTTGAACACCCATATTTCCTAAATAGGCTCGAAGCTAATAATGAATTTAAGCCTATATCGCTTTGGTCCTTGAGTTATAATAAATACTAAGCAGCGAAATCATAACTGGGTTCGCTTCTTAACCCTTTTGCCACAACTAATAGAAACTCAAAAACCTAACCTTTTAATTTTATGATTTAAGTACTATTATTTTAACTAGTGGTCAAGAAAACCCTTTATTTATTTCAGCAGTTGATAAAAATACTTCTCCTGTAATATTGTTAAAATCAGGGGCTAGTTAGCACCATAAAGCATACACCTTTCCCCAATATCAACAGCTGTTGTTCTACCACTAAAAGGGAAACCATCCCAACCAAGAATAATGTCTACACTAATTTCTGATTATTATGGACAGTATCATTCCTGTAAAGTTTTGACAGGTTGACAAATGTTCCTGGCTGCTGACAGCTCAAGTTATAGAAAGTTGGGTGATTCTCCAAGGGCGCCAGCGCAGAAAGTTTGAAGTTATGGAATAGTGCACTATTGGGACCTGGCTTATTTTGGATATTTTTGACTATCTGTATGGTGAAATTCATGCACCCTGAGAAAAAGGCCAAACTGATCCTTACATAGCACCTGAAAATTTAATCTCCAAACACAGCAAAATTAAGTTGGTAGTCTACCTCTTGGAAAGGCCAATACATATTGAAAAAACCAAGTAGTGGCCTTTGTTTTTTAGTCCCTACCATTGAACTTTTGTCTTTCACAACTTTGCAAAACTTAACTAGATATGGTTACATGATGAGCCTGAGTCAACGACAATCATTTGTATTCAATCATGCTAAACTGAAGGGGATCTCAGAAGAATAAAAGGATTACGTCCTTAAATTATTTGAACAATCTTTGGGATTATTTTCACAAAACAACTATGATATGGGGTGCGCTAAAATATAGTTCACAAGGTTAACGTTGGGCTCAACCACCAAATTCATATGTGACCCATTTGTCATTTGTGTGAAAGTGATGTGATAGTTGCTGACAAAGTTACTAAGCTACTTAACAATTGGTTGCTGGTCCCATCCTCAAGCCCTTGGGCCAGGCCAATATTGCTTGTAAAAAAGAAGGACAGGACCAACCAGGTCATTATAGTCTATTGTAAGTTGAATAAAATAACAAAGAAGGACTCCTACCCAATTCTGCAAATTGATGAAGCTTTTGATTGCTTAGGAGGGGCTCTATTCTTTTTGGCAATGGATCTCATATCTGGGTATTGGAAAATTGATCTTCCTAGATAAGACCAGGAAAAGTGCTTTATTATTACCAGAAGTGGCTTATATTAGCTGATGTGAAAGCCCCAAGGTCTTTTTAATGCGCTGGCAATGTTTCAACATGTCATGGATACTGTGTTAAGTGATTTGAAATTGTCATGTATTCTCAACTACCTCAATGACATAGATGTCTTTAATCACACCTTCACAGATCACTTATGAGCATCTGGAAGAGCTCTTCAAAACTATCTGCACAATCTGAAACTTAAGCCACAAAAATGCCATTTTATAAGAACTTTTCTTTCTCGTTGCAATCACTTTTGCAACCTATTCAATTCAAGACTGAATCTAGTTTGATAATCTCACAGAGGAGATTAGTCTGCGCCCATGTCAGGGAGCAGTTGGGCAAGTAAGGTAAGAGGAGCAGGTGGAAGGCCCGCGGCCTCCAACGTTTGAAAACGCCCTGGAGAAACCGGCGGAATAGACAAAAATTTTAAAAAACTGGCAGTCACTATTTCCCCGGAGATACTCACATGGCAAGCACAATGCAACCAGTACATCAACACGCCACACTCCCAGCCACTTTTGTCGGTGGAATTTGGAGTCTGCATGTTTCTGGACATCCAACAAACGGCCTTATGGGAAAAATTTTGTGAAGATGTGCACACAATTTTCCTGACCGTGGTGTACATCACACCTCACTCCATGTCATGCGGTTGGCTAGACCTAGGTTTCGAAAGCAAAGAGGCAGCAGACAAGGCTGCAGTGGTGCGCATAGTGGTTGACCTCCCCAAAGGGCAACAGGTCATCAAAACCAAATGCACCAGATGGACAAAATCAAACCAGATTTTCCTCACGTTTGACTTCTTACCTACTACAGTAAAACGTGACATTTTGGAACAACACCTGAAAGATGGTCTCACCATATATGGTGAAATACAATCTTTTGAAATGCAACGCTTCACACTGATGCCACACCTGTGCACCAGCAAGGCCATCGCAGTCCTGACCCCAACCAGAGGAGATCGCGAAGGGCCTAACCCAGATCCCACTCCACTTTTATTGATAGTGCAGGGCATACCACCCACCCATTCTGGGTGACCGTGAACAGCGCGCCCCCCATTTGCACCCACTGTGATGCGTTTGGCCATAAGGCGCATGCGTGCCCCACCAAGGAGGGCGTCACATTCCAAGAGCACCCCTTGGCAGCCATGGCCAGCGGAGAGGCGCACTACAAACCAACTACAAGCACCAAAGAGGCTTTCCCGTGGGGAGTACAAGGCTGCTACCTACTAGCAAAGCCTATCTCCCCGTAAGAGTGGAAGAAGGCCAAGCAGGCCCACAGGGCTGCAGCGAAGGAAGCAGCCAAAGCCACCACTGCTATCCCACACTCACAACACCAGGAGGACATGTAAACCTTTGCAGCGGAAGCAACTTAGGAATCCATCAACCAATCAGATTGGGAAGCCTATGCTGAGCGGGCCACTCAATCTGAGGATCCAATGGGGGATTCAAATTCACCCAATCGTTGTACCCAAGCTCCGGTCAAAACTGACTTGGGACCAATCCCAACTGAAAAAAAAATTTTGACTCACTCAATGGTGCACCGAACTCATCTGCACCGCAAAAAATTCATCCAATGTCAGGAAAACAAAAAGTGAAGGCTAAAGCCAATGCAACTCTTTCTACAAAAATTAACAAAAACCCCAATAGCATTGCTGCTAACACCCACGCTGCTGTGAAGGCCCGTGGGGATCTAGAGGAGGCTGGTGGGCCCAGGTGCCCACCCCCTCACAACTAAGGTGCGATGGGGGAAACCTTCACTTTAGGGATGTTGAATATTGCTGGACTCAAGGCCTCCCCGTCCTGGGCTAGGAAACTGAGTTTTTTACAACACAATTTACCCGTGGATATCCTGGCCATCCAGGAATCCCACTGTCCATGAGGTTCTGAGGAAGCTTGGTAAACAATGCTCCTCCCATCCCTATCCTTTTGGTCAAAGCACTGTGGAGTGCTAATTTGGAAAAATAATTTTTTCAAATTTTTATCTTCAGAAACATTCCTAAATGGCCAAGTGCTTGTTGTCACTTTCTTGTGGGCTGACGTAGCGCACGCAATTGTCAACATTTATGCCCCAAATGGTGCACACAAGCGTCAGGAATTTTTCTCATTGGTCAAATCCCTCCCGCTACCCCTAGACTCCTTCCTAGTTAGTGACATGAACTGTTGGCTAAACACACCAATGGACCGGTGGCCTTCCTCACCCCACACCCCCCAGGGTCATGTAGAACTGCGCATTCTAAAGGCCACCCTCAGGTTAATAGATGCACTGCTGCAACATGCCCCGCTGCTCAAAAACATGACGTGTCCCCACGTCCACAACGGCCAATTAAGGTCCATGACCCGCATTGACCTTATCCTAACGCCAGCGAAATTCCAACCCCACATCTCCCACTTCAAAACAACAAAAATGGAATTCTCTGACCATCGACTGGTCTCGCTAACCTACCACCTACCTATCACAGCTGCTAAGGCCCCACATTGGTGCAAAATCCGCCCCTCCGAGCTCGCGTCACCAGGATTTTCCACGGGGTGGAAGCGGCAACTTTGGCAAAAAAGTTTGTTGCACCATTTTGCGTGGACCCCATTTCCACATGGGCAACTTCTAAAGATGACACCATCCGCCACTCTCGCCAGCTCTCCTCCAGATGCTCACGAGCCACATTGGCGGTCATTTCACGCGCTCTAGCAGAGTTGGCACACCTGGAGTCCAACATCCCAGCTACAGGATACAGCTCTGCATGTGGCTGGAAGTGGGCGGAGGCAGCCACCCACCTCAACGCACTCAAAAGGCAACACAAACATTGGGTTTGTGTTCAGTACAGGGCCACATGCATCACAAAAGGCAACAAGTGCACCTTACATTTCTCTAAAAAGATTTTCACACCACGCCAGAGCATGGCCTGCGCACAGGTGCAAAGATTGGATGATTCCATTGCGGATACGCCAGCTGAAGTGGCAATTGAAACACAAAAGTATTACTCCAAGTTGTACCAATCTGATCCAATTCAGCCAGCTGAAGTGGCGGAATTTCTCGACTGAGCCCACATCTGTACCATTTTCTGATACCCAGAAATAATGAATTTGATTACTCCGACCGAATTATGGACAGCCATTTGCAGTGTGCCAAACCAAAAATGCCCAGGCCCAGATGGCATTCCATATGAGTTCTACAAAAAGTATTTCAAATATATATCCCCATTGCTGCTCGCCTAACTTAACCAAAGCCTGTTGGAAATGCGCCTCCTACCAGGAGGACATGTGGCCTTTACCATCACACTCTTCAAGAAAGGGGATAAGCTAGACTTAGCCAACTGGCGCTCTATTTCTCTAACAAACACAGACACTAAAATTTTAACAAAAATCATGGTTAACCGTTTAGGGACTATAGCATCTGCCACCATCTCCCCAGAACAGTTCAGTTTCATACCCAGAAGGTCAATTTGGGATAACATGCACTCTGTGGCTAATGTATGTCAATCCACAGCCTCTGGGGCACTTGTATTCTTGGACTAACAAAAGGCCTATGATAGAGTAAACTGGGAATACCTCAGGGCCTGCCTCCATCAATTCCGCCTACCCCCTCGCTTCATCAACTGGGTGATTCTGCTCACAGGTTCTGCAACAATGGCAGTACGTGGCCCTGGCTTCCTAACAGAAGTAGTCCGCCCTCAAAGGGGCTTGCGACAAGGGGACCCCCTCAGCCCACTCTTATACAACTTCAGCCTTGACCTACTACTGCGAAATGTGAATGCCCAACTCACTGGGGTCCATGTGCCAGGCCAAGCCCCTTTCAAGATAATGGCATTTGCAGATGATTGTGTGGTTGTGGTGTCTAATAATCAAGATGCACGCGCGCTTGAAGCTCTCATCCAGGAGTATTCCCAGGTAAGCAACATGGCATTGAATGCTTCCAAAACTGAAATCATCCTCCTTAATCAGTTTCAGAACTGCTGGACCCCAGCAATTAGTTCCCAACCCGGCCCATCTGCTCGCCCACGTCCTCGCCCTACTAACTCAACACACACTGCCCCACTGGTGCTCCCCTTTGTGCCACGTCCTACCATAGGACTGGTACGCCATCTGGGCGTGTGGATGGAGGCAGGCGGATACGCATCAGCAGTAATAGAGTGCTGTATTCTGGACAACGTGACGAAGCAAATCGCCTCTCTCAGAGCCCACCCTACTTCCCTTACTGGCAGGGTGGTTTTAGCCAACTCTATGCTTCTCTCCAAAGTCTGGTTCGGAGCCCACGCCATCCCCTTCTCCCCAAGCTTCTTCAAATCCTTGTATGCCTTGCTGCAAGGATGGCTTTGGTCAGCCGCCCTCCACCGGTACGGCTAGAGGTCATGTTTGGCCCTCATCACCATGGTGGCATGGGCCTGCTTGACTTCAAACCCCATGCTGCCAAGATCCTGGGCACCTGGATTGTGGCCGTCACCACCCCTACACTCCCCTCCCAACACTGGTCCCGCGCAGCCCACTCCAAATTCTCCCACACCTTGGGCCTCAACAATCCATTGAACCCCCACTCCCTGATGAAATACCTCGCATCACACACATCGGCCACAGGTCCTCACGGGACTAAAACCCACTACAAAAGAATCCTACTCTCCATGCGGAGCGCTGAGTGGAGAATTCATATTAGCGGACATACAATTCAAAGAGGCCGCCCTATCCTCAGTTCACACAAGAGGTACAGGGGCTACCCATCCATGATGGCGTGATCCCCATTCGGCCCCATGTCCTATCCAGGGTGGACTACCTGGACATGATGGACATCCCTTACTCCATTGAGACCCAAAGAACTATCTGGAAATAAGCACATCATCCTCTGTTGCAGCCTCAAATCCGCTCCCATGTATGGCGCTGCCTGAGGTGGGTGTACTTTATGGCCGAGTGCTCTAATGCTTTACACTAATACTGCATCGTGTGTGGCCAGTATGGAACGCTGTTCCACCGCCTGGAGAAGTGCCCTACCTCTAAAGTGATATGGCGCGAAGTTCATCGTCTGCTGGGCCAGGATCAAACGCATCCCTTCAGTCTGTCAAGGGATATGTTTGCTCTATCAATGGCCTCCTCTCTTCCACCCTCCCTCCATGCTTTGGTGGTTGCAATCGCCATGTGGACCATCCACACGATTGTCTTAGATGCCATCGCAGGCTCCACCCCCACCCTCCCAGAAGATGTCCACAGATTCTGGTCTCATTTGGTGGACCACTTTCAAGCGTGGATGTTTGGATACCTCCCACCGCGTCGCTGACAGCTGGTCTCCTCCTGGTTCCCAGTCTGGTTCATCAAATCAGACCCCTTCCTCCACACATGTTCAGTTGTGGCTACGGCTCCTCCACACGTTCCCTCCCCCTCCCCACAAGTGGCGTTCCCGCTGGCAACAAGAGATAGCATCGCTTCTCTGAGGTGCCTTCCCTGGTACTAAGTTTTGTCTCTTCTGAGTCATATTTGGAAGTGTCCGTCCCATGGATGGTTTTCCACAATAAATTAAAAAAATGCCATTTTCTCCTAAATGAAATAGAGTACATGGAGTTCATTGTTGACGCTAATGCGCTCCAGCCTCAAAAACCTAAGGTTGAGGTGATTCAGCCATGTGCCAACTGACAAATGTTCATGATATGTAGGTATTTTTTGCAATGGTCATCTATTATCGCCACTTCTTCGAGAGTTTTGCTTCTAATGCCGCCTCTTTTTCAGTTTTTAAAGGGTCCCAAGATGGGGTTCATATGGAATAAGGAAGCTTAGGACTCGTATGACACCCTTATTATGTACCTGATGGCAGAACCAATATTTCAGTATCTGAACTTTGATCAATACTTCATTATTCAAACTAGTGCATCATTGATGGCAATTAGTGCTATGTTGATTCAGGAAGGCAAGTTTGGCGATTAACACCTAGTAGCTTATGCAAGTCATACTATGAGTAATCAGGAGTGCAACTATACTGTAACTGAGTGAGAATGCCTTGCAGTAATATATGCCTGAATACAATTTTGGGTATATATTCATGGTTTCCACTTTACTGTGGTGACCGATCACTCCTTGCTGCAATGGCTGCATAACCTCATGGAGCCTGAAGGGAGGTTGTCCCAATGGACTCTTTAGTTGCAAGTGTATGACTACAAAGTTATACACCACGCAGAAATAAAGAATCAAAATGCCAATAAGCTGTCATGCTTACCCTCCATTTTAGTCTTCCAGAATAAATCTAATTCCTTGTATGAAAAGATGCTCAGAGGGGATACTGATGACCAGCCATATGAAGTTCAGCAGGCCCTCACCAAAGCAATGGAGAGTACAAGGGTTATCAAAGTGAAGTTGTTTAAAATTGTTGGAGACTAATCTATGTTGTATACATTACCCTCAGAGCGCACTGAGATTATTCTCACAGCTCATAAAATAACAGTCATGGGGCCTATGAAAGACTCTGGAACAGGTTCAATGGGAGTATTACCGAGAAACCATTAACTTTGACGTCGCTGAACACATCAGTTGTTGCGCCATGCATCAGGTTAACAAGCCCTTTAAGAAATCTACAACGTTTCAGCTAGTGGATCCTGGGTTTGCATAGCATACTGTATCAATCAACATTGTATGCACATTGCCCCTGAGTACTGAAAATTGCCATTACGTTATTGTAGCAATTGACCACCTAACTTGTTGGATGAAACGCGGGCTATCTTAAATTAAAACCAAGCAGTACTACCAAGTTCATCATGGAGCAGTTACTTTATCAGCATGGCTGCCCTCAGGTTATCTTAACGGAAAATGGCAGCAGTTTTACTACCTACATCATCCCAAAATTAAACGAGCTCATAGGAATTTAGGGATTACCGATGAGCCCTACCATCTGGAGACCAATGGGAAAATTGAACGAGTAAATGGGATTCTGGCTGCTATTTTGATGAAGCTGATCGCTGCAAAACCTTCCACCTGGGTAACACACTTGTTGGAGGTGACTTTCTCCTATAATCAAAGTACCATTTGTCAACGGGAAAATCACCTTCTGAATTGCTTTATGGATGTTTAGCTAGGTTGCTCCCAATTTTATATTCTGTGATTAAGACTAAATCAGCAATGGCACCTCTCCAATATCTGGAGAACTTGACAAAAGGTCTGATTGGGTTACAGTTCTCAGCCTATGCTTTACTCTTAAATGGAAACTTAATCCTAAGGAATATTAGGATTTGAAACTTCCAGATCTCCCAACCTTCAGAATGGACAATTGGGTTAATTATTGTGATACTCACAGTTCTGGGCACCCAAATAAGCTGGATCCGCTAGGGGTTTGTATATTAAGGTCATTATTAAGTCAGCCTTAATGCCTATACAATTAAAAACCTCTCCAATGGTCAAATAGTGAATCAAGTAAATGCTAAATTATTATGATCATGGCAATAATCCCTGAAGAGTCATAATTAATTTACTAATGATTGTTTAATGGTTTTATGGATTGGCTTAATCAGTATTTTCTCAGCAATGATTGCTAGTTATTCTTTTAAAATGCGTCATTATTATTTTCTCAGCTACTAGTGCCATTATGCTGCTATCTTTTTTTGTTTTCATCAATAATCGCTGCCAATGGGTTTCTGCCACTTCTAGCTTCTGGGGATTGGGTGAAGGTATTTACGTCAGTAGACATGTTGAAAGAGTTATTCAGGTTAAGTAGGGGATGTATTGAGAATTTTACCAGATTATGATTTTACCAATGTGTACCAATACCAGAGAATTGGTTGAGGGTTATCCCCAATATCTTTTACTAGTATCAATGGTCATAGGCTTTCAAGGGAGGGAGCTTCAAGTTAATATCTAAGATCAATTTGATGATCAAGACTTCCTTAATATGATAGAGATGATACCCAATAGTTTACTAGCTTAAAAGCAAGATCGCCTAGCCTGGAAAATCGAATTGAAGTATGTTCTGACCAACGACATGCTGAAGCTGCAGGTCAAAAAGTGCAAAGCTATTACCCAGCAACAGATGCTGACAATTTAGGTAAAAGGGCACTAAGTTGCTAAAATACTAAATATGTATGGGAGTAGTTCCCTAGAAATATCTTGTTCTTGGGATACTAGAATTTACTAGTATTTTAGTTTATAGTTGATTTAGATTTTTTCTAGATTTTAAAGGTGAACAACAATCAAGTGTAAATGAAACCATAATCAGCTCAAATTTTTTCCCTTCATATCCTACAGGGAAATTGTGTAAAGTTAGGAACACCCTTGAAAACCTGTGCAGTAAACATTTTTAAAAAGGAGCTCCCCCACCACCACATGGATGCAACTAACAGATGTATTAACTAACCTGTAAGCAGAACCAGTATAAGCACTGACTGCATATTCATATATCACTGAGACAATTTCATCACCATCTTCAAACAGAAGGGTGAAATGGAAGACATTAAGGGTTAGGCAATTATATTATGAAAGCGGCTTAAAATTGACACTGGCCTGCAGTTGTGGTGCATAAACACCCAGAAAACAGCCCTCAATGCCAGAGACGTTGTTATCCAAGTGACCTGGTAACAGGCGATGAGAGAAGCAAATAGGGGTGATTACTGATGACCTGTTATGAAAACGGCAGAAAAAGTTTAGACCAGCCTGCCAATTGGTATGTGTAAGCACCCAAAGAACAAGCCAGAATTCCAGAGGCATTGCCGCATGTATGACGTTGTATGGAGCTGTGAATTAGGAAATTAATAATTTGTTGGTGTAGGGCAATTGTGAAGAGCAACCCTAAAATGAACCAAATGGAGACAAACCCAGACATGGGGGTCTTGCTGGAGGGGATAGGCACCACATGTATAGTTTCTACAAGGTCACCGGAGGGTGGGTTCAATTCAACTGAGGAGACAAGGGGGCAGATCCTGTCATGGAAACTGGAGCGCAGGAGGTCGCTGGAGGGAAAGACACATGCCAAAGGTGACACAAAAAGGCAAGTGGCCCAACAAAACTAAGAGACGTCCTAAACAGTTAGTATTATGTTTCCATATGAATTTTTGGAGCAAAAAGCACATCAAACTGGCCACAACCATCAGGGACAAGAGGCCCTGGGAGCTGGGAAGAGTGGCATAAAACCATAGGCTAAGTTCAGAGAAATATGAGGAGGCGGAGCTGGCGAAATAGGTGGCTGAGTGGGTGGAGGGGTCACATACAGCAGCAGGTGCAAACTATAGTGGAAAACGAACTCCAGCCATAACAGCTTGTCAGAGAAGTGTATATTTTTTGTTCAATAAAACAAACGTTTACAGAAAATTGCCCAAAATTCCTAGACTTTATTAGGGTGATAAGAGTATCTGAGAAAAGCAAAGCCTTTCTCATCTTAGGACTTAATTATAAGGGGGTTGCTTCATGAAGAATCCAGTGATTATTGAAATCTGATATGAGCTACAAATTCGTCATTTTTCAACAAAATCAAAAGATTTTCAAATTTGGCCAGATTTCATAACTTCATATCTTGTGATTTTCTGGGTCTTGAGTTCGATTCCCACCTGGACTTTTGCTTTAAATGAGCCGTTTTCCTCAGCCCTGGCCGGCAAATCCAAAACCCATTTTTTGTCAATGACCTTAGATAGGTCATTGGTGACCCTTAGAGGTTCTGGTCTCTGCCCCAAGGGCTTATTAGACTTGGCTTTAGAAGGGCTGTTAATTCCAGGAAATATGTCACTAGTTGTGACAGATCCTTGCTTAGAAATGGTGGTGTAAGGCCACAATATCCCAGTATATTGATGGCTTATATTTAAAATAAAAGGGTTGAATTGCCAGAAGTATCTTTCTTGTGAATCCAGTTGACAATGGTGGGGCCATAGTAACCATCAGTACTGGTAAGGCCCATCTGATATAGGGACTGACAGGCCACCAGAGTAAAGCCATCAGGAACATGGCCAGAAAGATATCAATAAAGTCAAAAATTGATAGTTTTTAACGGCAAATTTTATTTTAAGGAAGTGAAGAAAATTTGCCAACAATTTTCTCAGTGTGATGCAACTGATTAAATAGTGGTTGATTAATGTGGGAACAAGAAGGGCTTGGGTCCCTCAAGTTCAACCTAACCGGAGAATTATTTAGGGATGATGGCAGATAAGCTCAATATGAACTGACATCAAGAATTTGGTGGTAGGCTGAGTCACTGTCAGTTTGACCTTGAATGCCCAAACTGAGGCTCAACTTCATTTTCAATGGTTGACACAATGGCATCTGGCCCAATGAGCAACGGAAATCCCCCAGGGCCACCCCACGTAGGGGTGGTCAATTGGTTGGGAATGGGTTCAGGATGCTCAACTTGCCCGTGCCCAGTCTCTGGGCCTTTCATTCAGTCAAAAGCGTTGTGTTGGCTGAAACTATTGATTTGCCAGATGGGAGCTTTGAACTATCATCAATGGTGTCTGATGCTACTACCTGCACGTTGGGGATCATCCCTGACGATTTTGAGAGGGGTTTAGTTTTGGCGATCTCACTGCTGGCCAAACAAAACCATCAGCAATTATGGTCAATAATACAATCTTCATCCCTTTTTGACAATTTGGATTCTGATCATCAGGCTTGGGTTAATCGTTTTTAAATCAATTGACTTCAATATGGCAATCTTGGCGCAGATTTCTCTGATCTGGCGGACAAGTTCAGCTGAGGTGAGCGCGGGCACTGGGGAAGGGATTCTAAGAGGGAGATCTATTACCCAGCGCTCATCTACCACATGGGCGAGGTCACCCTGGGTAAGGAGGGGTACCACCAACCTCTTTGGAACCTTTTTACTTAAAAACAGGAATAGAGCCTGATCTACGCACAGGGGAAGTTCCCTAGGACTTACATTACCCTTTCCTTTTTCCAAAGGAAAGGCACCACCTCCTGGAAAATGCACGAGGGCCACATTTTTGTGCGATTTAGGCAATTTGATCACCATCACAGTTGCAACTTTTTGGGGGTCAGGGAGCATCAGGATGGGATTCATGAAATGCTCCAACCAGTTCCATGCAGTTAGCGCAATCTCAGGTCTTAACCCAACTGTCCTTATAGGCTGGATAACATTTCCTGGCCACAAGATACTGAATGGATCTTCTAGACTTGCAGGATGCTAGGTTATTTTCCATTTTGGCCTTCTCCACATTTTCAATTACAATTGGCTCAGGATCTTCAGGAACAGTACCCTTAAATGGTGACAACTGGGAAACGTTGAAGATGGGGTGCTGTTTCCAATAGGCTGGAAGTTTTTAACCAGAACGCACCAATGCCAAAGTCTTCCTCCACCAAATGGGGACCCAAACCCTTACTTGCGAAGTTATAAGATGGTACCTGCATTCTCAAATGACACATATCAAGCATAACATAGGAGCCCACTGTTTTTTTCATGACCTGGGAGTCATTTTTGATCTGCAAACCACTTGTAGTCTTTGATAGCTTTAGTGAGGTGCTCCAGCACTAAGGATTGAGTAGACCTAATATGTTCAGCATGATCCGCGGCATCTTGGACCTCAGGCTGCAAGCAGGGTCCAACCAAAAAAGAGGGATTATATCCTAGCATCACTTTGTAAAAAGAGAACCCAGTGTAAGCGTGAATCCTGTTATTGTAAGTTAATTTGCGAGGGGAAGGTCATAAGCCCAGGTGTCCTGTGCAGATGCAGCATAGCAATGCAGGTACTGTTTGAGGACTTGGTTAACTCTATTAGTTTGTCCATCAGACTGAGGATGATTTGACATGGAGCGACAGGGGGAAATTTTTAAAATAGATAAAAGTTCACTCCAGAACTGTGCTGCAAACTATGAGCTGCAGTCACTGATGATCTCCTGCGGGAGACTGAACATTGAAAACACATGGCGCACAAAGAGACGAGCAGTTTACTCTGATGTAATCATAGAAGTACAGGGGATAAAAAGGTAAAACTTGGTGAAATGATCAACCTCACCATCACCGCCGTAAACCTGTTAGAGCAGGGGTTTTTGACAATAAAATCCACGGACACCAACGTCCACGGCCCCTCCGCCTGTTGTAAGAGGTGTAGAAGCCCATTCCTACCAGAGTGATCTGACTTGGCCTGAGCACAAGTAACGCAATTGGTGATCCAGGCCAGAACTTCCTTGTTTAAACATGCCTAAATATAGGTCCTCTTGAAAAGTTGATGCATTTTTTATTTCCTGGATGGCTGATTATGGGAGGGTTGTGATGCGCACAAAATACTTCAGATCTGGGGAGGAGGAACTTAACTTTGCGACCTGAAATAAATGAAGCCCTCCACCAAGGAATAACGGGAGTGTTTATGATTTTAGAGGTATAATTGCTTGACTAACTCCACTCCTTTGGGGAAGGACATTTGGGCTGCTAAGACCTGTGTAACTAGGGGAGCTTCGGGATCCTGGGCAACAGAAGAAACAACAGGGGGAACAATTGACAGAATTTGAGTGGCGGGAATCACAGTAATGAGGTCCACTTCACCTGGGTCCAAGGGACAGTGGGCTGGGTTGCGGCTAAGAAAATTGGGAAGTATGTTAAGCGCACCTTTTAAAAATTTTTATTTTAAATTGAAACTACACAAATCCCAATAGGTGCACGCTTGCTGATGCACCAATCTTTGGGGTTAACATAAATACAAGAGAGCTTGTTGATCTGTGCGCACAGTTAACTCATGCTGGGCACCCTGAAACAGGTACCTCCAATGAGTCCCCGCCCATGCAACAGCTGCCAACTCCTTATCATAGATGGCCCAGGATCTCTTCGTGGAGGTGAATTTTTGGAAAAAATAGGCGACCAGATGTTCCAAGACATCATTCTCTTGGAGCAGAACTTCCCCCACTTCCACTGAGGAGGCATCACATGCAACAATATATGGCTTGGCAGGATCTGCATGTTTCAGGATGGGAGGGGATAAAAAACACCTCTTTGATCGACTTAAACGCCTGCTGGCATCTGGGCGTCCAGCGAAATGGTACATTCTTTCCTGTAAGGGAGTGGAGCGGGGCAGCTAACTGGGAAAGGGCTGGGGAAATTTTTTTAGGAAAATAATGGTTCCTAAAAACTCTGTAATTGTTTCTGGGCTGTCAGAGTGGGCCATTCCTGGATAGCATCCAGCTTATTGGGAGGAATTTCGTAACCATCCTTGAGGATTAAGTTCCCAAGAAAGGTAACTTCCTCCTTATAGAACTCACATTTGGAAGGCTTGACGAACAAGCCGCCTTGTGCATAGCAGCCACAACTGCTTGTATGTCTATAGCGTGTTTTTTGGGAGTTGGGGAATGAACCAAAATGTCATCAATACATGTGACCGCGCAAGTGAACTGGAGATCACCCAGTACACTGTCAATCATTTGTTGAAAAGTATCAGGCGCATTCTTCAGCCCAAAGGGCATTATGCAGAATTGGAAAATGCCTCACTTCATTTGGATCGCAATTAACCATTTTTTCCCTTCCATTACCTAAATCTGGTTGAAGGCATTGACAAGATCCAGCTTGGAGAACACACAAGTTATGGTTATTTCTTGGCTGATTGTCTACTCAAGGGGCAGGGGGTAGGGATCATGAACCATAACTTTGTTTAAATGTCCATAATCCACACAGGGATGGAGGGAACCATCAGCTTTTTTGGCAAAGACAATGAGAGATGCGAATGGTGATGTCTCCTTAATCAACCAACCTTTTTTAATCATATCATCTAACCAAGTGTTAAGTGCAACCTCTCCTCCGCTGTGTGAGGATACAACGGACAGTTGATATTCAACAACTGCACCATCATTCTAAATCCCAAGTCAAATTTAGTATGAGGAGGCAGATGATCAACCTTTTTGGAATCAAAGATAGTTAGATAGCGCATTAAAGCTTTAGGAAAATTGGACGGAAGGCTTGCAGGAGAGATTAGGGAAGTAATAGAACTGCAATTTTTTTTCCTAAGATTGTCAACTAAGGAAAAATTTAAGCTCCAGTTGATCATTAATGAATGACAACATGTTTGTCTCCAGATGGATTCTAACATGTTGTCAGCGCCACCATCCAACCCCCAAGATTACCAGAAAGACCAAGTTTGGCATAGTGGAAAACCAATCGCAGAAGCTAAACTGGTGTACCAAAAAAGGTACTGGCTGACGGAATAAATATGATGTCTGGGAGGCTGAAGAAGCCACCATTACCGATGGACCTACATCCTTGTCCAGCTCCAATTGTTGGGCTAACTTGACGCTCATGAAGTTACCCATGGCTTTGGTATCTACCAAAGCCTCAAAGGAGACGTGGTGAGACTGATACTAATCTTCATAAGTAATAAGAAATAAGTGAAATCTTGTTTATTGGTATATTCGGGCATTTCAGTTGCAACTGAAGAAATGGCAGTCAAATTGGGGGAAGGTTGGGGGCCTTTTCTGAGTAAAGTTGGGAAGAACAAGGGCTTAGGAACTGGATGCCTTCATCTGGGCTTTTACTGATCCATTTATAGGTGAACCAGGTTAATCTAACTCTGACACAGGAGTATTGACAGGCTCTGAGGCCAGCACTAACACTGGTTCAATGGCAAAAACCTCATCCACATTGTCGTTGGGTAGTCCTATCATAAAATTTCCTCCTTGATAGTGGGAAGTATGGCGAGGGTGGTGTTAATAGTGGTCGCAGCATTTAATATTTGATCTACCATTCCTTTCAAGGTGGACCAAACATCGTGATGAGCAGAAACTGTATCCAGACCAGATCTAAAGATTGCATGAAGCATATCATTAGAGAGGTCCAGTGAAAAAGCCTGTTCGCGGAAGGTAGAGACCAAAGAAGCCAAGCTGGGGGCTTTGGCCATAGTAGAGAGAAATTAGAATAAATGGTCCAATCATTACAATGGGGGCTTCTGGGCAGCTGACATGATGGCAATCAGCGAGGTGGGATCCCCTGCTTGTAAAGAACGCAGAAGCCTCATACCCACTGACAGGCATCTCCTTCTACAGCGTCCAACAAAGTGACCCCTTGTTGGGCGTTGGATAATGCAGTGGCATTGTTAAGGGCAATTGCAGAATGCATTTGCACCTCAGCGAGGGCATCTAGAACCTGATTCACAATCTATTGGGAATGAAAAAATAAACTATCTTTCTGACTATTAGGTGGGAGAGGTAGTAATCCACAAGGCTCTGCCGGCCTGAAGAAGTTTTCAAGGTAAAGCGGAAAATACTCATCAAATCAGCAAGTGACCAAATGAACAACAAAAAGCAGACTACTGATTGCACGTTCATTTGTTAGAGGGTAACCACTGTGGCGCCCACCTCAAAGAGCAGGGCGGAAGTGGAAGGAAACAATGGTTGGTCAATTATGTTATATAAAACGGCAGAAGAAGTTTAGACATGGCCTGCCAGTTAGGATGCGTAAGCACCCAAAAAGCAAGCCAGAATACCAGAGGCATTGCCACACGTATGACGTTGTATGGAGCTGAAAATTGGGAAATTGATAAATCGTTGGTGTAGGGCAATTGTGAAGATCAACCCAAAAATGAACCAAATGGAGACAAACCCAGACACTGGGGGTCTTGCTGCAGGGGATGGCACCACACTTTATAGTTTCTACAAGGTCACCGGAGGCTGGGTTCAATTCAACTGAGGAGACAAGGGTGCAGATCTTTGCTTGGAAATGGTAGATGTGCGGCCACAAGATCACAGTATATTGATGGCGCATATTTGAAATAAAGGGTTTGAATTGTCAGAAGTGTCTGGCTCGCTGAATCCAGTTGACAATGGTGGGGGCTATAGTAACCATCTGTACTGGTAAGGCCCATTCATATAGGGACTGACAGGCCACCAGAGTAAAGCCATCAGGAATATGGCTAGAAAGATATCAATAAAGTCAAAAATTGATAGTTTTTAGTGGCAAATTTTATTTTAAGGAAGTGAAGAAAATTTGCTAACAATTTTCTCAGTGTGATGCAACTGATTAAATAGTGGTTGATTAATGTGGGAACAAGCAGGGCTTGGGTCCCTCAAGTTCAACCCAACCGGAGAATTATTTGGGGATGATGGCAGATAAGCTCAATATGAACTGACATCAAAGAATTTGGTGGTAGGCCGAATTGATGTCAGTTTGACCTCAAACGCCCAAACTAAGGCTAAATGCATTTCTGATGGTTGACGTGATGGCGTCTGGCCCAGTGAGCAATGAAAATTCCCCAGGGCCAACCCACATAGGGGTGGTCCCAATTGTTTGGGAACGGGTTTGGGATGCCCAACCTGCCCATGCCCAGTCGCTGGGCCATTCATTTAGTCAAAAGCGTTGCATTGGCTGAAACTCCTGATTTGCCAGATGGGAGCTTTGAACTATCATCAATGGTGTCCGATGCTACTACCTGCATGTTGGGGGTCATCCCCAACAATTTTGAGAGGGGGTTAGTTTTGGCAACTGCACTGCTGGCTGAATCAAAACTGTTGGTGAGTCCAGCTGATAATTCAATCTTCATCCCTTTTTGACAATGTGGATTCCGATCATTGGGCTTGTTTCCAGTTGTTTCTGGACCAATTTACTTCATTTCAGCAATCTTGGCGCATATTTCCCTGATCTGGAGGACAATTTTGGCCAAGGTGAGTGTGGGCACCGGGGGAGGGATCCAAAGAGGGAGAGCTGTTGCCCAGCACTTGTTATCACATGGGTGAGGTCACCCTGGGTAACAAGGGGTACCGCCACCCTCTTCAGAACCTTTTTACCTGGAAACAGGAAGAGAGCCCAATCTACATACAGGGGACATTCCCTGGGACTTACAGGACCACTGTCATCACCATCTCTGCTAGTAACCACACTGTGGCTGCCGCAGTAGCAGATTCTGCTGTGGTTAATTATTTGGGACACACAGAGGGCCCTGAATGCACTGAGGTACCATGAATTGTTGAGCATGTGGTGAGGTCACAGAACATCACTAAACAGGGAGAATGATCTCCAATAGTATAGGTTCATTTTGACGCTAGAGGGCATCCACAATCAGGGACATCCACAATAGGCCGCTAACTTAACAACCCATTCAAAGAGGGTAAGCAGCAACATTGTGAGAATGGCCACCAAGGCCCAATTGTTGCACAGCCCTGAGAGCATACTACTTAGTACTAGCAACGACAGAAAACGATAAAAATTATGAATTTAAAATCGAGTTGGAGAAAGAAATTTGGTTTTTAGTAAACAAAAGTATTGAAAATTGACTGACAACTGTACCATGGAAGTTGGTTGTCTTATGTACTAGAGGGCTTAGGTATTAAATAGGGTTGCATGAATGAGGGTATCATGATCCCAACTGTTCAGGCAAAGTGAGATTTTGAAACTAACTTGACACCAAATTGACCTTCTGCTGGCCATCTGACTCTCATTCAAATTTTAGCATTTATTTTTTCCCTCCCCATGATACACTTGGCAGATCAGCGATGCTTCATTCTGTGGGTGACTGGTTGTGCCCATGGCTAGGCTAATATGGCAATCCCATCAGGTATCAAAATTAATTTGTCACCCTTAAATCCACTGGCGTTAGACTTCCTTTTCCAGTGGAATTGAAGCACCCTGGCGGGTCTTTGAACCAGATCATACTGCAACTGGCTTAATTCTGCCACCCCTCAATTTATTTGGATTTTTTGCCTCTTCAGCAGGAACCAAAATTATTGCTGGGGATAGATTCCCACTGCTTTCCCTCTGGCAGCATCCTCTCACTGCTGCCACCTCATTGCACACCCCCTGATTCACTGGAGCAGCTCTTGCATGGTAAATTAGGGGGAAGAGGGCAACTTTGAGGGGGTATGCCATCATTTAGTTCTCATCCACCACATGGGCCAAATCATCCTGGGTTATGAGGGGAAAGGCTGCCTTCTTCACCCTTTTTTGGTGCAAAGTGGGAATTCTGTATGGTTGAGGCACAGGGGGTGCCCAACAGACTTACAATTGGCCATCATGAAACCTAAAAAATCTGTAATGTCCCTTATTGGAGAGAATCAATATGATGTGAATTAAGATCATTACAAGGAACTGGTTTATCCATCCACAAATTGATGAGCAGAGTTAAACAGCATCTTAAATTCCAGCGCCCAATCTGGGGGTCTCATGACAATAGGTTCACAACTATCCAGATGCTGATAGATGACAAAAACTGTTGTTTGAACTCCATACTGGATGAGAAGGAAAATCTTTATTGAGGTGGACCTATACAGCTCTTTATGCCACAGTATTCCAACTCACCCTATAATATCAATAAGTTTTTATAAAAAAAGTGTTCCAAATTCTATCCATCTTTTTTATTGGCAGAAAGTGTTACTTTTCTTCATAGTTACAGAAGTCATGACAGTTACTTCTCTCATTGTTACAGAAGTCATGAAATAGCTGCAGACATGACCATGAAAAGTTCTATTGTAAATTCTTTTAAGATGAACCTGCTGTTATTGTTCCTTGTAATCCATTTAGCTACTAAAGGCTTCCTAAAAGAAGCTAAAATTTCAAACAGAACACATCTGTGCACCAAAACTTATAAGTTCAGCTTTACTATAAATGTGATGCCAAGAGTATCTATAGATAAGCTCAAAACCACAAATTATATATGTTTTTGAGATCAATAAAAGGCACCTTTTCACCTTTAATAGGATTTATATTAAGTAAAGTAGTTAAGCTAAACAAGTAAAGTGCTTTAAAGAGAATGTAAAACCTTTTAAGATCATATCCAGTATTGAAGCAGCTCTGTCTGCCATGTAAACCTTCTTAAGCACTTCTAATCAAACAAAAAACATCAAAACTTTTTGAGGGCATAAAATAATAACTGCTAAGAAAAGATGTTTATTTTGATGTAAGATGTATAGTATCCATCTTAACCTAATGTTATAGATATGATAATTAGATATAAGTTGTTAAGTATTGTCATTTACTATAACTATAGTGTAGAGCTGCATTAAAGCTTAAACAATAATATATTTGGACTTTAGTATAACAGGCTTTAGTTTCATTTGTAATTCCTTAAATACTAAGTGATTTTGAGTGAGCATACTAAATTTTTACATTAGGTTGTTGCTTTTTTAGATTTTCTGACTCTGTCTTAACTTTTAATTTATATTAAAAATACCCTTTTAAATTAGTGATCACTAATTGCTTGTTCTTCTCTACTGTCTCAGGTTTACTTGTGTTTTTCAGTCAGACCTATTATAATTTTATAATAAACACTGTAGATGGTAATGCTTTTACTAGATCATACATAGCCTTGTGAATCTATCTGAGGAACTTGACATCAAGGAATATAAATATTTCAATCTTTTTTATAAGTTTGTGGTTCACATTAAGGTAAATTTTATTTTATATAATTTAATAAAGCTCCTTTTGAGAACTAATTGGCACAAACTAAAATTACATTTAAAACCTAACTGAAGCGTTAATATAAATAAATTTAGATAAGAGGCAATAAGTATATTATGTATTAAGACTCAGGGATTTTGATTAACCCGATAAAAATAAGTCAAGCTCAGGTTGATGCACTTGGCAATGCAACTAGTATTAAGTTCAACATAAACTTTGCTGAAAAATTTTTACAATATAAGTTGATTTTCTTGCTGCTTTATATTTTGTCAAAATGCCATATGAAGTCATAATTGTGATGGTATTTTTTTGCTATTCAATTTTTTTCTATAATTAATATATTACCTTTCTACACAATGCAAGGCAAAGCTCTTCAGCTTCTATTAAGGTTATTACCTAAACTAGATGCACTTGATATGTTAGGTGAGCTTTGCAGAGCTAATCCTTACCCCTAAGTTTATATCAATTGAGAGCTATAAAGCTAACCACATTTCTTTCTATCAGCTTTTGCTTGATGAAGGGTGGTAAGGGTTCTAAAAGGTATAATTTTTAAACTAAGAAAAATCATTACTATTATATTTACCGTTCAATAATAAAAGCTCTTAAAATCTTTGACTTGTGCAATAGTATTATTTTTTATTGTACTCTAGCCTGTTCATTCTGCCTCCCTTCCCTTATGCTTACGTTCTGTTACAGCGGCTTCCCCAATCTTGGAGAGCTGTTAATAAGATAGAAAATATTGTAATCTATTTGAGAGATTGTTTCAATCATAGAACTACAATTCTCATTTCAAAGTACAATAGTATGTAAATATAAATACAAATTACATCAAGGTGGTGCACTTAAATATTTTGGGCCAACCTTAATACTTTTTGAAAGCATGGAAAAATTAAGTATACACCTAAAAATAAATACAAATTGTAATTCTATAGGCAATTACAACGTCTTAGCCAAGTCAACACAACAAGCAACACCTGTTACATTCTGCATAACAAGGGTTTTAACAGTCACTCATTTTAATACTTACATGTCCGGTGACACCATGTTGCCATCAGCAACTAACGTTTGGTTTGCACGTGACACGTTGGTGTCACCGGACATGAAAGAGTTAATTAGTAACAAATAAACGTTGGGTTTTAAATTTTGTTCATATCGGTTACACGGCAAATTTGTAAGTCGGTATAGAGCTGTTATTAATTAACTTCCTTTATTCAAAAACTTGTCACAAGATTGCACTTCTTGTCACGGGAAGCTAATACATACCTCAGAAACTCCCGACTGAAAATTTATAATGCATCTACTGCAGACCTTGTGACATGTATATAGGATGGTTTAAAGATAATCAAAACAAAAATATCAACCATATATCAAAAATATGCATAACAAGTTAAAACATTAATTCATAACCTCTTAACAATTTTATAACACAACACATTTTAGCAACTCAACTTTTCCTCATTTTAAACAATCCCTTTAAAAAGTTGCCTTTTTTCAGTAGAAATTTATTCAAAATGAAAAATTTACAACACTGAAGTAGGTTTAAAAGACTACTCGGAATGGACTTTCCCTTAAAATTTACCTATTTCTAATTGTATATTTTATTCAGGAAACTAAAAATCCAAGCCAAACTCCTTGCGCTTAAGTAGGGGAAGCGCTTAAAAATGAGCTAGCTTAATTTTATTTAGACAATTCACTCAAAAACCAGCAAAATTTAAAGAACGTGGTTAAATTCATAAATTTAAATGCTAAATAAAAATCATGATCAAAATGAAAGAAGTTCTGGTTAAAAAATATAATATTGTGTTATAATTTAAAATGACAAATGGGATAGTAAAACTTAACTTTTAACAAGCAGCTCAATAGATAAAAATTAAAGCGTTAGCAACTATACGAAGGGTCCCTCGGAAAGAGCTACAAAATAATATATATAGTATAAAAAGAATTATTGAACCCCTTTTATAATTATTCTAAATTAATTTTGCTTAGAGTAAGCATATATTTGTGCTAAAGTTGCAAAATCAAAAAACTTAATGCGCAAATAAATATGCACATGTATTTTAAAAATAGAATAACAAGCCAAAGTAAACTGTTGCTGAAATACTCTGCAACACATTGACTAAACATAAGTTTATATTCTTCTGACTTTTAAAAAGAAGGCTATGGAAATCAATAAAACTATAAAAGTAAAATGGTGTGTCTATAGCTGAAATAAATAAAAGTTTTAACATTGTTTTTGCCTGACAAAAACAACCCAAAAACAACAATTTCATGACAAAAAATAACGAGCAGCATGAGAATGGTATGCGGATCTGAAAGGTAGAAAAATTTAATTGAGACAATATGAAAGTAGAAATGCTATAAATTGGCAACGTTTTGTAAAAAATGAAGAACTAATAACATGGATTTGACCCAGCGGACAAGAAAGGTTTCAACTTATGACTGAAAGTCTCAGTGAAAAAAGAGCACAATAAGTTAATCTATTTTTGAAACTTATTGACTCTTAAATTAAAGTCACCCCGACAAAGATCGCACGATAATTAAACACAAAACCATTAAATTTAATAACAAATAGAACCATATTTTACATGCTTATAAAGAAAATAAACCCACTCGGTTAAAATTATGAGAACAATACAAACCACGATAAGGCTCTATACGCAAGGCGGAACGTTACATGGCCAGTTCCGCTTGAAGTTGAGCAAGTTCTTCTTGTTCTTTTTCATCAGTTGTTGGAACCTTCATGCTTGAAGAAGCTAAACATCACGGAGTTAATATCAAACCACTTAAAGAGCTTTATCGGTTTGCAATAAGAAAATAAGATGCAAAAAATAACAAATTTCTATTTTCACTTCTTACAATACAGTTACCTTGCTCATGATCTGGAATGAAAACGGGCGGTGTTATGGCATCTCCAAGCTGAGAGTCGATCAAATCTGACTCGAATTCCTCAAGTTCCTTTAGAAGCTCATCCTAAAAAATAAGAAAACGAAAATTGCAACGATGTACCTCATCAAAGTCCACTCCACTACCAATGGGCTCAGCCAAGGCGTCAGAAATAGTTTGGGCGTTAGCCATCGATCTCTGACATCATCCATTTATCCTCGACTTTTTCAATTTTCCTATTTTAAAGATAAAACATTTTTTATAAAAAAAGTACATTCGCTTTGCATTATTTTCATAGCCTCAGCGCCTTGCTTCATAACTTTGACTGTTTCCAAGTCAACCTTAGAGTTTTCAATTGTCATGAGGAGAGTGTCGACGTTTAGCCTTGTATTCGCAAGCTTGCTGATTTGCTCCTCCCATTGTTTTTTTCGCTTTAAGGCTTCAAGGGCTTCTAAAAATATAGGTGAATAAAAGCGGAAGTTAAATAGTGATACTCCGCTTGTTATTTTTCGTCAATGAGCCTTAGCTTGTTTGACCTCTTTATCGATCTGAGTTTGAAGATAATTCTCCCTCTTTTCCAAAATTAATGAGCTTTCCTTCAACTTGATTATGCTTTCTTTGGCAACGGTTTGGCCGCGGGGTTTTCCGAAAAGCCAGCTCATCTTTGAATTGTCTTTAGCTTAACCAAATGTGCACAAATAATTCTAATAACTATATACTCTTTTTAAAGCCTAGTAATTTAGTGAATATGGTTCGTTTCTAAAGTTTAATATGGTCTCGTTTGCTTCTAATAAAATATCTGAAGTCCAACTGATAGCTCTCACGATGCCCGTAGTATACCCGCCAGGTATTATAAACCTGAGGTAAGCTTTTAAGCCACACGACGCTCAATTTCCGTTCCCAAATAAATTCTAACTTCTACGGGAAAATGTGGGCACTATGAGTTACTCGATTTTCAACTAACTTTACTATCCAATTATGTGATTTGCACCCAATTATTTTTTATAGTCTAAACAAGCTTATAATCAAAAAAGTTATAGAAAGCGGTTTAGAATTTTTTAATGGATTAGTGTATGTCATTAGAGATACATAAGTGAGCCAAATTCCAAAGCTCTAGCTAGACTGGAAGGTAGTTAAAAATCAAACATAAGTTTCACCTGGACAGACACCACAGCGAGTGGATAAAACCATTTTAAAATATATAATTTTCTTAAAATTATAATCATTGTTTAAAATTATTTAGAGGTGGGTCGACCTGAGAAATCATTGTTTAAAATTCCTTATTATTGTCAGGGTCTGGTCTATATCAGTATAGTATTTATAGCAAGCTGTGGGCTTATTTAACTGATGCAGCATGAAAGAAAAGATTTAAAGGATACAAAGCAGATAAGGTTAGTGCAGTGGTGAATATTCCAAGCAAAAAAGCTTTAGCAAGTTCTATATCTAGATGACCAAGATGCCATTATAACCTAATGAAAGAGATGGGGTATAATCATTTTTAAAGGTGGAGTATTGCTGCTCATAATGAGTCAGCTCTTCAGTCCTTTCTCGTTTAACTTGGATAATTGGTATTTAATTGCCAATTAGGGGTGGTAAGTAACACATATTTACACAAAACTAGGATAAGATATTGCAGAGAACTTAATAAAACCCTTTTGTGATTTCTCAATTTATCATTGTTCCTGTCATGGTTGTGGCTAAGTGTGATAAGACTGTGTTTCCAATCAGGATGTGTCAGAACCCAGTGAATAGACCAGAAAACCATAGGCATAGCCACCCAACTTCTGTTTGAATAGGTAAATTTGTGGTTGAAATAATGCGGGTAATGGTTTACAAGGGTACAAAGTGCTCCACCACAAGCCACAGAGCTGTAGTAGGGGCTGTTGTGTGGCTTGCAGATATAACAATCAGGTGTGAGATGTGGAGTGGATGGCAATCCCCCATGGATATGCAGTTGAGTGTCAGTAGTAGAATCAAACAAAGTAATGGTATCAGAAATAGGTGTATTTTGAAATCAAATCTATTTTCCATTTGGTGTCAATCCTCATCCCAGTGTTGATAAAACAGATGTGAGGATCATCCACAAATGAAAGTGGACAGCGTGATTGACAGCATAGTGTTAAAATTATGGGTTTTGTTAATTGTTCATGGCTGATAACCCCTAAATTGATTAACTGCACAGGTTTGGTGTTGTGCAATTCTCCAAGTTATCTGATAAAAATATAAAAAATTGATAATAGTATGAAGACTATTATCTATAGTTGATTAAAGCTGTAAGTCCAGGAGAACAGCCCCTGTGTGTCAACCAGGCCATCTTCCTATTTCAAAACAAAAAGCCTCTGAAGAGGGTGGCAGCACCTCTTATCACTCAGGGTGATCTCACCCACATGGTAGATGAATGCTGGGTAACAGCCCTCTCTCTTTGGGTTCCTTCCCTGGTGCCCACATTCTCCTCTCCCAAACTTGTATGCCTGATCAGGGAAATTTGCACTGAAATTGCTGAAATAAAGTCAATCAGTCTGAAAACAAGTGGAAACAAGCCAGATGATTGGGACTCACATAGTCAAAAAGGAATGAAGATTGGCACATTGGCTGGAATCGCTGATGATTTTGATTTTGTCAATGCCTCAATCATTAAAATTAACCCCCTTCCAAAATTGTCAGGTATGATCCTGATGCGCAGGTAGCAGCATCAAACACCATTAGCAATAGTTTGAAGCTCCCTCTCAGCCAAACAGATGTTGCAGCTGATGCAACATTTCTAACTGAACAAATGGCCCAGCAACTGGGCATGGGCGGGTTGGGCATCCCAAACCCATTCCCAACCAAATGGGCCTGCCCCTACATGGGGTGGCCTTGGGGGATTCCCATTGCTTATTGGGCTAGATGCTGTTGTGCCAACTGCTAGAAATGCAGTCAAGTTAGTTTGGGTGTTCAAGGTTGAACCAACAGTGACTCAGCCTGCTGCCAAATTCTTTGATGTTAGTTCCCAGTGAACTTATCTGCCCCCATTTCCAAATAATTTGCTGGTTAGAGTGAATTTGAGGGACCCAATCCTGGCTTGTTTCCTCTCCATTGTCCACTATTTAATCAGTCACTTTTCACTGAGAAAATTATTGGTTGATTTTTCTTCCTTAAATTTTCTATTAAAAACCTCTCCCAAAATTTAGTTTTAATATGTTGAGGATTAAACTGCCTTTTCCACTGACACTCTCATACCCCTTGGGTTAATGGCTGTGTTCATCTGGTATTCTATTTTGTGCCTGTATAAAATTCTGGCTCACTGGCAGTATTTGGTGAAACTCCTTTCAAGTTTCATATCCATCATACCAGCAGCAGTGCCTTTGGCATTCTGGTTTGCCATTTGGGTGCTCTGGCACCTAGGCTGGCAGGCCAGTCTAATTCTTACATACTTTTTGCCTGACATAATCAATCAACCATTATATTTAACTATTATAGCCTTTCTTGTAGAGATTGGTGCAACAATGGTCCCTCCTTTTCAACTGACCCAGGTTGTGAAGAAGATTTTCCCTGTCCACAATAGTCCAGTTCCACTCAAAATTTCAAACCCACACCCTATAGTTGCCACAGCTATTTTGCCCTTGTCAGTAGGATCTGACATCCTTACTCACAACGAGTTTACCCCCACAAGAGCCTAGCGGTTTCCCTAACCCCACTACTATCTCTTTGGCATCACTGGATTCATACACAACTACCAATAAAGAGAACTTTGCTTACTTCTTATTAACCATGAAGATTAGTGTTGGGTCCCATCACATCTAATTTTGAGGCCCTGGTGGACACCGGAGCTGCGGGCAATTTTATGAGTGTAGAACTGGTCTATAAAGTTTGAACTTGACCTGGATGCAGATCCTTCAGTGATGGTTGCATTGTCAGCTTCTAAGCCTCATACCTGGTTCACCGACCAATCACATTTTCAATACACCAGTTCAGCTTCTGTGACCACTTTTCTGCTATGCCAAACCTAGTGTTTTCAGTGATCTTAGGAGTGGGATGGTGGTGCCGGCAACATGTCAAGATCCACCTGGAATCCAACATGCTGTCATTTGTTAATAATCAACTAGAGGGTGAATTCCCCTAATTGAACTCTTAAGAAAGCTCAAGGTTGCAGTTCTATCACTTCCCTCATCTCTCCTGAGGGCATACTGTCTGATTTTTCAGAAAGTTTAATGCACTATCAAAGCATTTTCAATTCTGAAAAGGCAGATCGTCTGCCTCCTCACACTATATTCAATTGTGGATTTCAAACGACGGTGGAGTTGGTGAATAACAACTGCCCGTTGTATCCCCACACAGCAGAGGAGGAGATTGCGCTCAACACTTGGTTGGACGATATGTTGAAAAAAGGGTGGCTTTTTAAAGAGACATTGCCAGTTGCGTCTCCCATCATCTTCACTAAAAAGCTGATGGTTCTCTCCATCCCTGTGTGGACTATGGACACTTAAATAAAGTCACAGTTTCCGATCCCTACCCCCACCTTTAGAGCAGATGATAAGCCAAGCAATCACCAAATCTTGGGTGTTTTCCAAGCTGGATCTTGTCAACGCTTTTAATCAGATTTGGGTAATGAAAGGGCAAGAATGGTTAACAGCAATCCAGTCAAAGAGAGGCATTTTCCAATTCCACATAATGCCCTTTGGGATTAAGAATGCCCCCACTACATCTCAATGCATGAGCAATAATGTACTGGGTGACCTCCAGTTTACTTGCGCGGCTGCATATATTGATGACATTCTGGTTCAATCCCTGACTCCCAAACAACACATTATTGACTTGGAAGTGGTCTTGGTCGCCTTGCATAAGGCAGGCTTATTTGTTAAGCTTTCCAAATGTGAGTTCTATAGAGAGAAAGTTACCTTTCTTGGAAACCTCGTCCTTAAAGATAGCTACATCATTACTCTTAATAAGTTAGACACTATCCGAGAATGGCCATGTAAGGAGAGTGTCTATAACTCTCCTGTTTCCAACGTGGAGGTGCATGGTGCACAGAGCCCATGCAAGGAAACTAGCCGTTAATAATACAGCTGCTAGTGCCCAACAGAGGATGCTAGAGTAATAACAGCCTAAACAAAGAAATGTCAGAATTAACCAGCCAAAAGCGTAGTGGTGCACACGGAGAGAAGGTGTAAATGACCCAGGTTGGAGGGTACCTGGGCGGACTAACAGTGCACGAGGTGTGAATCAGACTATGTTTAGAATGGCAAGGTTAATGGAGCGTGAGACCTCCTCAAAGAGGTTTGCGCACAGGATCATTGAAAAAAGCATAAAGTAAAATGGTATAATGGGACAAGGTTTATTAGGGAAGTTGACCAACAAGGAATGTTGGTTGGGGAAACGTATTTAAGCTTGGATGGGGGAATTGGGGTTATGCACAGTGGGCCCAAGCACTGACTCACCAATAGGGCAATACTGCCATCCAAATTAGTTGCATAGGACAAAACTGACTTCACTCAGTGATCAATTGAAGTTGGATTTGACCTGAGCGCGCTATTTCATAAATGGAACAGGTTTTGAAACCCCGTTCCTTGACAAACCAAATTGAACCGTCCACATATATTTGATAGATCATTCATTTTAATGCGTGGCCCAATGTCAGGGGCTGGGCACATGGCACCCCACTAGTACCAACCTGGGCATATTTTACCCTTACTCAGCGTAGGTCTAGGGTGTGCCTCAGGTCAGGGAGGGCCTGGAGCTTCACCTTCTGGGCCTCCTGGAGCCCAGCCTTATCTTTGGGGTTGGTCTTCATTATGATGTCATGTACACATGACATTACCCTCTCCTCCCAATGAGGCTCAACCCCCCTCCAGAGGCTTGCGCCAGGGAAAAGTTCTTGTGGGCAGGGGCCAACTTCATGGCGGCAACAGTTGGTTTGGGTGAGATCCAGCAGCCTGGAGGAAATGCTCGTGAAAGGCTTCAATCAGATCTTGGGCATGCACACAGTTGCGCACTGGAACCCAACTGTTCTCTGCGGCATCAAAGCCCTTCCAGGATACCAGCTACTCCAGTCTTCTTTTAACGTGGCGGGAGGCGACTATCTCTTCCACCTCCCACTCAGGTGCCCTATCCATGAGATAGGCCTTGGGAGTCTCTGGTGGGGGGCCCTTGAACAACTTGAGTTTGCTCGCATGGAACACCGAGAAGATCCAAAATGAAGGGGGAAGATCCAGCTGGTATGAGGCATGGCTCACCTTTCTAACAACGCGGTAAGGGCCAATCCTCTTAGTTCTAGCTTCTTGCATGGCTGCTAGATAGGGATGTTACAAGCATCAAGCATCACAAGATCCCCTTCCTTGTATGCAGGACCCACTCGGCGCTTCCCATCAGCGTTCTCCTTATACACCTGCATTGCCACCTCTAAGCTTGTGTAAACCCCCTGGTGGACCTTCTTCATTGTCTTGGCAAAGTCCACCACCACTTCAACCTTAGACCCACAGCTGGGCTCTATGTTAAAGGCGGGGTTAAAGTCATGGCTGGCAAAAATATGTGGAACAACTGATTGTGGAGTGCAAGGTATTGTTGTAGCTAAACTGGGCCATTGGAAGGTGAGAAGCCCAATCTGCATGATCTGCGGCGGTGTAACACTGCAGGAACTGCTCCAAACACTGGTTCACTCGTTCAGTCTGCCCATCTGATTGTGGGTGATAGTCAGTCAAATGGTAAGGGCGAATCTGGAGAGTCTTACACAACTATTCCCAAAAGACAGAGGTAAACTGGGGCCCCCAGTCACTGATAATCTCTTAGGAACTCCATGGAGCGCAAACACATGCATGACGAAAAGCCTGGCCATCTCAGCCGCAGTTATCATAGTTATGCTAGGAATGAAATGGGTGAACTTTTTAAACCGGTCTACCACTACCATGATGGCATCATAACCATCTGAGACAGGTAGTTCTACAATAAAATCCACTGATAGGGAAGTCCAGGACCCTTCCGCTTTCTGGACATGTACCAACAACCCCGCTAAAGGTTGACAATTTGGCTTCATTTGGTTGCAGACTAAACATTCCTTACAGTAACACCCCACCTGAGCAGGCAAGCCCTTCCAATTGTATATGCGCCGGATTAACTCTAATGTCTTTACTTTACCAGTATGACCAATGGTAAGTCCATCATGATGGTACCAGATGATTTCCAGGCGAAGTGGTCCAGCAGGAACCCATAGGCGCCCCTGGAACCACACCATCTCATCCTTCATGTGATAGCCCCTGGAAAGATCCTCTTGATTCAACTCTCACTTAGCAAGTAATGTAGTATTATCCGCTGCCAGCGGCTGAGAAAGGACTACCTTCCTGAACATACTATATTCCTCCGCGTTTTCCAGAGGTGCAAGTGCTGGCCCGTTGGCCAGGGAAGAGGGTCGTTGAGGCAGAAGTTTACCTGGAGGAATCATCACCTGGGTGTTGTGAACTTCTACCTCCTTGGGATCAGGCACTAAAGCAGGGTTATGGCTCAAAGCATCTGCCAAACCATTATCCCTGCCTTGGTGAACTCATACGAGAATGTAAAATGGGCAAGGGTCTCATGCCAGCGGGTCTGCCATGGGGTTAAGACATGAGGAGCGTTGTAGCACAGAAAGGCACGGTGGTCTGTACGTACCCAGAAAGGTTGGGATGAGCCATGCAAGTGGTGACGCCAATAAGTCAGCGCCCCACCACTGCTAGTAACTCTTTGTCAAAAACAGTGTAATTCAACTCTGGCAAAGACATTTTCCTAAAAAAATATCCCACCAGATGCTCTATCCCATCTTCGCCTACTTGTAACAAGGCCGCCGCTATGGCGAAGTTGGAGGCATCAGTAGACACAATGAACTCCTTTGACGGATCAACATGGCGAAGAACAGACATGGAAACAGGGTGCACTTCACTGCTTGGAAAGCATCCTCCAAAATGGGGGACCACTGAGGCACCTTGGCACCGCTAGCCTTGTATAATAAAGCCGCCACCTCAGACAAATTGGGAGTGAACTTCTTGAGGAACGTGCATGTCCCCAAAAAGCTTCTCGATTTCTTGACCAAAATGGGGGTAGGCCGCTCACAAATCACCTTCTCCTTGTCTAGAGTTATCATGTGTCCCTGGTCAAACACAACGTTGCCCAGAAACATGACCTGGGACTTAACTCGCACTTTGAAATTTTCAATGTAAGGCTGGCTGCCTTTAAGCGCTCCACCACTTGCCAAAGGTGGACTGCATGGGACTCTTGATCCGGGAAAACACCAGGATATCATCCATGTAGGCGACCGCGCATACCCCTAACAGGTCCCCCAACGCTGCATCAATGCAGCGTTGAAAGATAGCAGTTGCATGCTTAAGCCCAAAGGGCATGACCCAAAACTAAAAGATCCCTTTTCTGGTATGAAATGTTGTCAACCACTCTTGTCCCTTTTTAATCTGGATCTGATTGAACGCATTGAAACAATCCAGCTTGGAGAAGACCTTCGCCTTCTCCACATAGCGTACAATCTGGGAATCTAAAGGGATGGGATGGAGATCTGGTACAGTAATGTTATTGAGGTTACCATAGTCTACGCAGGGGCATAAAGTATCATCAGACTTCTCCACAAAGAGTAGGGGGAGCATACAGGGGAGATACGCTGAAAAATCGCACCTTTGGACAACTGTTTCTTCACCCACACATCCAACGCCTCTTCCGCCCGGACAGTCAGTGGGTAAATGGGAAAAGATATATGCACAAGATCCACTGTGAGCTTAAAGCCACAATCAAACTCAGAGTGTTCAGGGAGGGCGTTGGCTGATGCTGCATCAAAGAGGATTACAAACCCTCCAAACAGGAAGGTAAGGAAAAACCCACGGAGGAAGAGGTCTTCAGCAAAGTATCAAGATAAGGAGTAGGAACATTGGGCCAATGGGGTAATATGCCCTGGGCGTTATCCTCTGACAAGGGAACAATCAACTGGTGACCGTTTACCAAAGGCAAGGATAGAGTGTTCTCTTTCAAATTGGTCCTGACGTCAAACTTTCTCCACCACTCAACCCCCTAAAATAATGGGAAACAAGAGGTGTTTGATAGCTTGAAAATGGTCGGACAGAAGATAAGCGCCCACCTGGTAGTCCACCAACCCTATGACGTTCAGCGTAGGGATACCTTGAGAAGCCCACCTCTAACCATACCACCTGGTGAGTAACTCAACTCAAGGTAGTCAGCAAGGTCTTGGTCAATAAAATTATTTGAGGCACTGGTATCCACTAAAATAGTTGTGCTGAACTTCTCAAAAGAGGATGTAAGGGGAGCAGACAAGAGGAAGTATCCAGAGTGGATTAATTCAAAGAATAAAATGCCCCACCTCACCTAAACATTCTTCTGGCTTGAGTAAACCATAAGGGTAGGTTTTGGAATCATAAAAGGTGGAGGGATAGTTGGCCACTCTTACTATTGAGGCAACATACCCCTCCATGCCTTCTGCAGTTGCATGAACATTTTCATATTGGTAACGCAGTCCTTTTTTCCACTTCCTAGGTGCTGCGAATCATGGAAGAGGTCAAACGGGGATTTTATGGTGTGATTCTAAACACAAGAATAGGTTTTAGATCTGAGCCATGAGAGGGCCAAAATGGTTCAGAGGTATATATCAGTGTTTCGTTATAAAACGCGTTTTTAAACGCAAATGACCCTATTCCTTTACCCTCAATGGAATATCCGACGTTATCCAAGGCCAACACCCCCAGGCCCATCTGTGCCAATTATGCTGGCATCGTCTGAACACACTGTTGAATGAAAACTCGTTTCTTAGAATGAAAATTGATATTTTCAGCGGAAAGTCTGGGAATCACAACTATCAGACCTTGAAGCATCCGAATCCACCAGGTACAAACATGAAGGGTGGATACTTTCCAGTTGGAGGCAACCATAATAACGCCAAGTTGCTCCAACCTTTGGGAAAAAGAGGAAATAGTGGTGCAGCTAACAATATCCAGAGCCCAAAGCTGACAGCCACTGTTTCAACTTTGAAAAGTTCCACACGGAAAAAGTTCATGCACATAAGAAAAAAGGGTGGTCAACTAATGTAAGGAGAGTGTCTATAACTCTCCTGTTTCCAACGTGGAGGTGCACGGTGCACAGAGCCCATGCAAGGAAACTAGCCGTTAATAATACAGCTGCTAATGCCCAGCAGAGGATGCTAGAGCAATAACAGCTTAAACAAAGAAATGCTAGAATTAACCAGCCAAAAGTGTCACAGTGCACATGGAGAGAAGGGGTAAACGACCCAGGTTGGAGGGTACCTGGGAGGACTAATGGTGCATGAGGTGAGAATTGGATTGTGTTTATAATGGCAAGGTTAATGGGGTGTGAGACCTCCTTGAAGAGGTTTATGCACAGGATCATTGAAAAAAGCATAAAGTAAAACAGTATAATGGGGACAAGGTTTATTTGGGAAGTTGACCAACAAGGAATGTTGGTTGGGGAAAACGTATTTAAGCTTGGATGGGGGAATTGGGGTTATGAACAGTGGGCCCAAGCACTGACTCAACAATAGGGAAATACTGCCATCCAAATTAGTTGCATAGGCCAAAACTGACTTCATTCAAGTGATCAATTGAAGTTGGATTTGACCTGAGCGCGTTATTTCATAAATGGAACAGGCTTTGAACAACGTTCCTTGACAAACTGAATCAAACTGTCCGTGTTTATTTGATAGATCATTCATTTTAATGCGTGGCCTGACGTCAGGGGCTGGGAACTTGGCACCCCACTAGTACCAACCTGGGAATATTTTGCCCTTACCCAGCGTTGGTCTAAGGTGTGCCTCAGGTCAGGGAGGGCCTGGAGCTTCAATTCTGGGCTTCCTGGCGCCCAGCCTTATCTTTGGGGTTGGTCTTCATTATGATGTCATGTACACATGACAGGCCAACTCCAACAACCCAGAAACAATTATGAAATTTCTTGGTAACCATCATTATTTTTGAAAAAATTTCCCTGGCACTTTCCCAGTTTGCTGCCCCACTCCACCCCCTTACAGGGAGAATATACCATCTCGCTGGTCACCCAAATGCCAACAGGCGTTTAAATCAATCAAAGAAGTTTTTCTATCCCTCCCATTTTGAAACATGTGGATCCCACCAAGCCATATATACTGTTTCATGTGATGCCTCCTTGGTAGCAGTGGGAGCGGTGTTACTTCAAGAACATGACGGCTTAGAACATCAGGTCGCCTATTTTTCCCAAAAGTTTACCTCTATGGAGCAGTCTTGGGCCATCTACGACAAGGAGTTGGCAGCCATAGCTTGGGCATTAACTCATTAAAGGTACATGTTACAGAGTGCTCAACATGAGTTAACAGTCCGCATGGATCACCAGGCTCTCTTGTATTTTCGTAAACCCTAGAAATTGGCACGCCAGCAAGCATGAACCTATTGGGACTTGTGCATTCTCAATTTCAATTATGAATTTTTAAAAGGTGCGCTTAATGTACTTCCCAATTTCCTCAGCTGAAACCCCACCCATTGTCCCACAGATTCAGAAGAAGTGGATCTTGTTACCATTATACCCTACTTCCAAAATTTTGACAATTGTTCCCCCATTGTTTCTTCTGTCACACAGGCTCCCGATGCTCCTCTAGTTACACAGGTCTTGGCAGCCTAAATGACCTGCCTCAAAGGAGTGGAGTTAGTCAAGCAATTATCCCGACAAAATCATAAACATTTCCGTTATTTCTTGATGGAGGGCCTCATTTATTTCAGGTCGCAAATTTGGGTTCCCCCTCTCTTCAGAGTTGAAGTATTTTGTGCGCATCACAACCATCCCACGATCGGCCATTTGGGCAACAAAAAATGCATTGAACTGATTAAGCAAACCTATAACTGGGCGGGCTTGATGAAGGAAGTTCCAATTTGGATTGTCAATTATGTTAACTGTACTCAGGAAAAGTCAGACCGCTCAGGAAGGAAGGGACTCCTACACCCATTACAACAGGTGGAGGGTCCATGGACATCAGTTTATGTGGACTTCATTGTTGAGCTTCCTTGTCTAATGGGTTCATGGCAGTGATGGTGGTGGTTGATCGCTTCACAAAATTTTCCCTTTTTATTCCCTGTACTTCTGCGATCACATCTGAAGAGACCACTTAGCTCTTCGTACGCCGTGTGTTCTCAATGTTTGGTCTCCCACAGGAGATCATCAGTGACTGTAGACCTTAATTTACAGCACAGTTTTGGATTGAGCTATTATCCATCCTAAAAATCCCCCTGTTTCTCCACCGCTTACCACCCCAGTCCGACAGACAAAATGAGCGGGTTAACCAAATTTTGGAACATTATTTGCGCTGTTACGCTTCAGCCGCCCAGGATACTTGGGCTGATGACCTCCCTTAGCCCAGTTCACTTATAACAATGGAACTCACGCCTCTATGGGGTTTTCTCCCTATGAGGTAACGCTGGGTTATACCTCTCTTTTTGTCAGTCCTTGTATATGCCCAGAGGTTTCCACTGCCGCAGATCACATTGAGCATATCCAGTCAACCCAGTCCTTAGTCTGGGAGCACCTCAAAAAAGCTATCAATGATTATAAGTGGTTTGAGGATTGAAAACAGCTTCCCAGTCATGATATCACAGTGGATTCTCACATCATGTTGGACACTCACTACCTGCGGATGCTGGTACCTTCCCAAAAGTTTGCAAGCAAACTTTTGAGTCCCCACCTGGTGGATGAAGACTTGGGTAATGGTGTATTTCAGTTGTGACTGCCAGCTCATTGGAAACAGCATCTCATTTTTCATGTGTCCCTGTTGTACCCATTCAAGGGGATCATCTTTGCTGAACCTGAACCTATTGTGATTGAGGATGCGGAAGAAGCTGAGGTGGAAAACATCTTAGCGTCCCACAAATCCTGGCGGTCAGTCCAGTATCTTGTGGACTGGAAAGGAGTCCAGCTTATGAGAACAGTTGAGTTAAGGCTCACAATTGTGCTAACTGCATGGGGTTGGTTGAGGCATCCCACAAATCCCACCCTAAGCCCCCCGTCCCCCCTGAAGGTTGCTAGGGTAATGGCAATCAAGCTACCAAAGGTGCACAAGAATGTGGCCCTCATGCAGTTTCCCGGTAGAAGTGCCTTCCCTTTGGAAAAAGGGAGGGGTAATGTAAGTCCAGGGGAACGGCCCCTGTGTATCAACTGGGCCATCTTCCCATTTCCAAAAAAAAGGCTCCAAAGAGGGTGGTGGTACTTTAGTCACTCAGGGCGATCTTGTCCATGTGGTAAACGAACGCTGGGTAACAGCCCTCTCTCTTTGGGTTCCTCCCCTGGTTCCCACGTTCTCCTCTACCAAACTCATACACCTGATCAGGGAAATTTGCGCCAAAATTTCCAAAATGAAGTCATTCAGTCCAAAAACAAGTGGAAACAAGCCCAATGATTTGGACCCACATACTTTAAAAGGAATGAATATTGACTCATTGGCTGGAATCACTGACAATTTCAATTTGGTCAATGCCTAGATCATTAAAATTAACCCCCTTACAAAATTGTCAGGTATGATCCCCAACATGCAGGTAGAAGTGTTGAACACCATTGTTGATAGTTCAAAGCTCCCTCCCAGCCAATTGGATGTTGTGGCTACTGAAACATTTTTAACAAAACGAACAGCCCAGCAACCTGGCATGGGTGGGTTGGGCATCCCAAACCTGTTCCCAATCAAGTGGGCCCACCCCTATGTGGGGTGGCCTTGGGGGATTCCCATTGCTCATCGGGCTAGACACCATTACACCAACTGCCAGAAATGCAGTTGAGTCTCAGTTCAGGCGTTCAAGGTTGAACCAACAGCAACTCGGCCTGCCACCAGTTTCTGCAATGTTGATTCCCAGTGAACTTATCTGCCCCCATTCCCAAAAAATTCTCTGGTTAGGTCGAATTTGAGGGACCCAATCCTGGCTTGTTTCCTCTCCAATTGACCACTATTTAATCAGTCACTTTGCACAGAAAAATTGTTGGTTGATTTTTCTTCCTTAAATTTTCCATTAAAAACCTCTCCCAAAATTTAGTTTTTAAATGTTGAGGATTAAACTGCCTTTTCTTCTGACACTCTCATGTCCCTCAGAGCTAACGGCTGTGTTCATCTGGTATTCTATTTTGTGCCTGTATGAGATTCTGGCTCACCGGCAGTATTTGGTGAAACTCTTTTCCAGTTTCATATCCATCATACCAGCAGCAGTGTCTTTGGCATTCTGGTTTGCCTTTCGGGTGCTCTGGCACCTAGTCTGGCAGGCCAGTCTATTTCTTACATGCTGTTTGCCTGACAAAAGCACTAGTATTGGGTCCAACGCTTGACCAGTATTTCTCCTGAAATACTTAAGATGTCCTCAATAGAAATTCATTTCCTTATACCACCCAACTTGATCCATGCTCAGATCCTCATTTATGGCTTCTCTCTGGTGATACATAGTTGGCAGAAATCCCTGATTCAGCTCAGCTTCTCTTCTATGGATCCATGCTCAGATCCATACTCTTTATCCTAAAGAGTCTCCAATAAAAGCACACAGCAATAATTCCCTGAAGAAGAATAGAACTAATAATAGATTCAAGTAAAGTATAACTTGTATTATACTAATTACTGGTAAAGATGCGTTTATTAAGTAAATTCTTAGGGGAGTTTATAGTAGAATTTGGCGACCAACCCTCAGTTGGAACCTCATCAATGTTACAAAAGCCTTTGCCATTGAATTACCCATTGTCATCTCATCATTAGTGGTCTTCCCTATCCTGGCTAGTATTCCATAATTGAACATCCTTGAGACCTAAAACGGAATGAATTGGAAAACATGTCCCTAACGTTTTCCTCTTAATCCCAGCAAGCCAATCATATTTAGCAAGTGAATTTCTTAGGTAATGGGACTTGTTACCAATTAAGGCAGGTCACAAACCAACTAATTGATTCGCTAGTTACAGGCAGCATCACTCACCTTGCAACTTGATCCTTAAATTCCTGAATATTCAATGATGAAATCTGACTGATCCAAATTGGTACACCTGATAGCTAATCATTGATCAACTATCAGGTGCACGTTTTCATCAGCAACTCTGACTGATGAGATTTTAAGCATTCACCCAAATTGACCCTAATGGATCTGACCAAGGTAAATTACCTAAAATCCCCAAACATTGTTACTCCAAAACTAGGGCCAACTGATATCCAATTCACTTCTATAAAAGGAATTATCCACTAGAAATCCCTAGCAGCTTAGTCAGCTGGGAATATGGGCAAAAATCTTAACACATCCCCCTCATGCCTAGATTTCCAGAGAGAAAAGGATTATGACAGGAGAATACCACTTTGGACACTTGGTATAATACTTCTTTTGTTCAAGCAGAGTACGGTCAATCAGTACTCAACACTGTGTGGGATGACCTTTGGCATGCAGCTCTCTTACTCTTACTCCTTGCTACCACCTACTCAGAGTACGGTTCCCATGACTTTCTGTCATGCTGGGCTGATCAATTTACTCGTGATGATATTAATCCCAGGATCTGGTTTTCCCCCATCAGGGTATATGATCCACTGTCACATTTTAGGATTCTTGGTCTGGCATCCTCAATTTTCTGATTTTCTCCTCATCCTTGACAGAAGATTCTTGCAATTTCAATGTTTGTTTTGCAACAAAATTAAGAATGCTCATTTATATTTACCATTGTTATTTTCTCATAATAATCTCTTGACTCATATCATTCTTAATTCTTCTCTGGAGAGGTTATCTTATTACTTTTGAGATTAATTTCTCTGAAATTAGAGCTTAATTGATTCCATAGTACATAATATCAACTATCATATATAAGTCTGATATTCTCCCTTATATCCAGCTCATATGTCAAATTAAGAGTCTCAGTGTCAGGCAAACAGCAAGTTAATTTTAGATCAGCCTGCCAGTTTAAGTGCTGAAGCACCCAAACAGCAAACCCAAATACCAGTGGCACTACTGCTGGTATGATAATTATGAAACCAGGAAGGTAATCCACTATTGAGTGCCCTTGAACCATAATCATGTATAGGCACCTAGCAAAGTACCAGGTGAACATGGTCATGAACCCCGTGGATTGTTTAAATAGAGGCGGAAAGGGCAGTTTAGTTTTAAGCATAAAAACTAGAACTGGTAGTGACTTTTATTGAAAAGATAAGTTAAAGAAAATAAATCAACAATTTTCTCAGTGTGAAGCAACTGATTAAATAGTGTCTAATTGATAGTGGGTCAAAGCAGGGGTTGGGGCCCTCAAATTCAACCTAACCCGGCGAATTTTTGGGGGAGGGGGAGGATAATTCTAATTAGAACTGACATCAAAGGATTTGGTGGCAAGCTGAATCATTATTAGTTCATCCACAAATGCCTGGACTGAGGCTTGACTGCATTTGCATCAGTTAGCATGACAGCGTCTGGCCCAATGGGCAACAGGAATTCCTCAGGGCCACCTCACATAGGGGCGGTCCTAATTGGTTGGAAATGGGTTCAGGATGACCAACCTGCCCATGCCCAGTCGCTGGGGCATTTTTTTGGCCAAATGTTTGCATTGGGCACAAATCCCAATTCTTTAAAAAGGGGTTTTGATTTATCTGCAATAGTCCCCAAAGGTAACATCTGCTCTTTGGGGATCATCCCTGACAGTTTTGAGGGGTGTTTGGTATCAGCAATCATACGATTAATGACTCAATGCCATCAGTGATTCCAGCCCAGCTGGGAAGTTGATATGACTGGACAATACGCTCACCTACCGGTGGATCAGAGGGGGAATTGAGACAAGTCTCAAGATTGATGGAAAAGGTATATGGATAATAATCAATCAAAATGTTGACCGTTTGGCAAATCAAGGGGAATTATGCTGAGATTTGATATAAATGAGAGATTCTAGAAAAGGGAAGATTAATAGAAGACTACCAAGCCAAGATGCATCCAGCTTGGGGATCCAAGATATAAAGAGTCACACAGAGGATTGAAGAGTAGGTCTTTTTCCCATGATTAGGTGGTTGCAGATAAGTCTGCAATTTGTATATGATTAATAAAGGTCAAATAAGGGGCGAATGCTCCATATATCATTTATTGGGTTTTTATTAAAGTCAGCGATCTTATATTTTCTGATTTGGTTTCTCAGTGGCTAATATCCTGTGAAAACTGATTTGACGGAATCAAGCCTTTACGCTGAGAATTAACAGTGGTATCAATACAGGGGGCCACTGGTCAACTGTAGTTCTTCGACGCTAGGATATGGTGATGAGACCTCATTTTTTATGACAAAATTTGATTAGATTCTGTGTGCATTATGCTGAAGAAGCATGGGAGGAACCTAACAATGAACTAGTATTATTTAATGTAACTGAACCAGGTGATGATGAAGTTATTATCAATCTGCAATTAGAAAACTGCCCTGAGATGACGGCTGACCAACAAGGACGCTCCACAAATGTGACCCCTCAGCAGCTGCAGGATATTATGAAGTGGCTGTTGCACGGGTATTGACTATATAAAGATGCAGCGGGGGAGTATGCCTAGAGTTTGTTTTATAACCAAAAAGACCAAGAAAATCGCTACTCCCTATACATGTCCTATCTGGATGTGACTACAACAGGGTTGATTTGCCACCTTGTTGCCCACGGAATTGAGGAGTATCTAGTATCCTATGTGCAAATGTCTATTCGCCAGCTACTGCATGTGCTGGCTCGCCACAATGTAGAGTTTGGAGATGTAATACAGTTCACTTGAGCACAAAAAAATGATAATTGCCTCCTGCTTGACCGCCTTGATTGCTCATTTTTGGAGGTACAGGGGGCACTGGTACAAATGGACCATCATGTTGGGGACGTCTGCCATTGATTGGACATTTTGGTACCACAGTTAAATTTAGAGTTACACCAGGTAATAGGAGAACTGTTGGATCGGCATGGCCTATCAACAGAATGGATTCAGGACATAACAACGTTGGGAAACATTACTGAGTGCTTTATGATGGATCTAGCCAAATGGGTGGAAGCACTCGAATTCATGATTTCTCAGCTTAAAGAAAACTAACACTGATGGAACAGCAAGTGGAAGATCAATTCAGTTCCATATCAGTTGAATTAACCCAACTTTGTATCAAATGGAGTAGTCAGCAAATGACAGATAACGCGCTTATCCTTTTGTTGACTTACCCCAAATATCTGCAGCTAATCCGTCAGGTTACACAACTGGAAGTTGTTAGCCTGGCTTAGCGCCATCGAGCTTTTCCTCTTTTGATTAGTGAGACAAGAGAGTATGCGGACATTCAAGTATGGCTTGATACCCTTTGATGGGCCAACGAGGACTTAGTACAAGGACAAGCTGCCCTCCTTAACCAAAAAAACAACGCTAATCAGCAAGTGGATCATGCTAGCTGGCAGCATACACAAATTCAGAAAAATAATAGAAGATGTCCTCTTGTTACTACAAGCAGTGGAGCAGAGACTGAATGTTGAGCAGGAATTTCATTGGGAGTTGCAACATCAGTATGAGGCACTGCAACAGGAATTCCAGGATGGAGGGTGTAGATGCTATTCAGTTAAAACGGAGCAGTTAATCAACAAACATTTTGTGGAGCATGCCAGAGCCGGGGGGATTGGTGCAGTTAGTGGTGATTCAGGGGAAGAATGCTATGGATCCACTAACAAATATCCCTTAGGTGCTGCAATGGATCCCCACATGACACTACTTCTTCCGAGTCCATTTCTACAGATTTGAGTCCACATGGTCAGCCATATGATAGTTCACAAGGGGGATTCCCTTAGTCACTCCAGAACCAATTCGCCTGCTCCTTGTGGAAGAATCATGGAGCAAGGCGAAGCTGTTCAAATCAAAAAATTACCTCCTTTTCAGTTGTAACGGGAATCTACACAGATACTTTAAGCGATTTGAATTTGCTGTGGAAGGGGCTTCTAATTGGTGGAAAGCAAAATTGTTGCTGTCCGCTCTAGATGTGGAAAGTGCTGATCAAGTTACCTGCTACCCTACAAATAGCTTGGTATCCTATGAAGAAGTTAAAGCGATTGTTCTCTAGCTGTTTGGGGGTGCAACCAAGATGGCCCAATGG